>DWQK01000571.1:0-19858 GCA_018231225.1 Noctuana stator
GCCCTGAAGGACAAAAACTGCATTGTTTTAAATTAGAATATACCAAGTGACTTCTGCGTATCATATATGGCTAAATGTTATCGAATTAAGATAGTTTTGGCCTTCACAGACAATAAAGAACGCACATCTCTTGCGCATGCGAGTTAAGCAATCGTTATAATAATATGATAGAAACACATAAAATATGACTAACACAAATAATAAAAACATAAAGTTTGGTTGGCAGCATGTAATTTTCAGACGCATAAAGTAAGACAGAGGAGCAACATGAAAAATAGGACGAGTGTAATGATAAATGATAAGCGCGCATAATAAGATTAATGAACGTGAGACCTGTAGACGAACTTCTGAGACAATTTTTGTTTCCGCACTTAACCCTTAAGAATCTACCTATAGGGTGAAGTATTTCTGGAAATGATTGTATACCCGTATTTCTACACGCAAATGATCGAGTTTCATTTTACTTCATTTCGCACTGAAAACTCAATTTCCAAGTATTACACGTTTGTGTTTAATCTATACTTTTGTTTTGAATATAAATGAGGTATGGGCCAGCCTTGGTGTGCCTTATTTATAATGTTAACACCTTTGTTACCGCATCCGCGTTAATATATGATAATGGCAGTATTACGAACAACAAACAAAATAAATTCAAAAGTTTTATATAGACTAACTTTTATTCCTAGCTTATGAGGAAATAAAAGGTATTCTTAGCACGTAGGTAGGTATTATATACAAAAATATATAAATGGACTGATAATGAATGGTTGTTGTTATAGTGCCTATTCCATGGAACCTTCCTTACCGAAACAACACTAAAATAAAATGGCTTCATAATATAAATGCTTATAGCAATATAGACGAAATTTAAATTTTGACAGTCATGACAGTTTGAATCATGACCATTAAAATTTCGTACACTACTCCCAGTCCAGTAACTTAGTTCATATATAAAAAAAGCATAATTATGAATACATACACATCAGGTATTAGAAAAAAGTAATTTAGTGGTTAAATTATCTTGTGAATTTATCGGATAGCTGATAGCCAGTGAGCCTTTGGCAATCTGCCAGCTTTATATAATTAAGAGGGCTAAGTTTCTATGTTCGTATGTCAATATTGTCCAAACTACTTCAAGGATTCATTGAAACTTATTAAAACACTGCGAATAAAAAGCGATCTAACGACATCTTGTTAGTAATTAATTTGAAAACTATGGTTCTTGAGTTAAATTAGTTATAATTCCTGGTCCAACTGTTTTTTAATATCTCCAAAATCATTAGCATACAATAGAATATAGATACTTACATGTTAATAATGTAAGGTGATATTGATAGATGGATGATCTATACGGCTAGCTGAGAACCGAGTGTTGCGACACGCCTCGGGGGAAGAACAGCAATAGGACAAACAGCAATAGGATAAAGGCTCACATGATATCATTAGGAGGCTAAGGAGTTTTATAGATAGGTAAAAAAGTATCGAAAGCATAATAATGTTTTACAGAGCAATAAAACTACACAAAATTTACAAATAACTTTTCTTGTCAGTATATTTTGCTTTTTGGTATTACTCAGAACATCGTACAAATAAATAGCAAAGTAAATAAAGAAATCTTAATTGAAAATGTTATCACTTGTTACGAAAATTTTACACAATAAACTTATTGCGAAGTCTAATATTCCGTAAAAACTTTATGATAACACATCTCGAATCTAATATTGGCATATTGATCTTTTAGCGTCTTTCAAAAGGTTGTCAATTGCCTCCTACCTAGCCCCGAGTGATATCAACGTTCTAGGAATACAAACAATAAATACTTAGCGTTTATAGAATTTATCAGATATCTAATAATTTCCTTGAAGGAGTATCCTGGCTAGGATATAACATATATATGTACTTACCTAGAGCAAAATTTATTTATTGCTTTAGTTGTGTAATCTTTATGTTAAATAATAATGTATACGAAACGAGGCCTCAACTATATAAGAATGCTAACTAAATAAATGCTAAATATATATGAATACGAAACGAGGCATCAACTATATAAGAATGCTAACTATATTATTTTCCCTGAAGAAGCGTTCGAAAGTTTTTTAACATATTTCTTTTCTTTTGTCAACTAGTCCAGGGTAATTCAAGAATAATTCAAAAGAAAGTGTATAAAAGTGAACATCCACAGCTTGTCGGTTTCTTTATTGATGCAAATGTTATTCCAAATCCCCGTCACCAGTGTTCACTGCTCATCCTTACGTAAGAACTTACAAAAACATTGTTTATTTGAAATGTCAGCCATCTAGATAACTCTTCGATTAGGGGAACATGGAGCCAAAATTAAGCGTGGGACAGAACGGGCTTTGAGTTTATGTACTTAATTTGTAGTTGGAGTCTCATATTCTGGCTTAATGAGGTGTTGAGGGCGATAGGAAGATCAGGGAGAGAATTTTAAATAACCTTAATTAAATTTTCTGTTTTTGACAATTTATTTTCGTACAAATAATTGATAGAAATATTAATAGCTAGAAAAGTTATTTAGTGAATTGTTTGTGACATTTTTAGGTATAGACCGGACAGCCAACTACATTTTCAAGTAACGCTATATTTTTTATTAATATTATGATAATTTTATTTACTTTGGATATTACAAATTATAATTAATATACACCGGTTTAGGTGTAATAAATTTTATAAACTTACTTCCCAACAAGCGCTAATATGGATGCCGTAGCATACTCGTAGCAGACCGCGTCGTAGCACGACATGCTTCTTTTACATTAATTAGTCAGTAGTTGACTAGTGATAGTGACTGATAGTTCAACTATCAATTACAAGTTTCTATTTAAGTACTCTATCATAGTTAAATAGTAACTAGAAACTAATCATGGGTAGCTTTAAATCATAACGTAACTAACAAGCTAGATAATTAGAATGCAGGTATTTCTAAATTAATGTTTATGAATGGTAATGGAATAGATTAAACACAACAACTACACCGAAAATCCCAAAATGAAAATGCATGTGATTTTACACATCATCACTAACTGAAACCTCATAGGCTCGTAATACGAAGCGTACCAAAATTAGCATTTAAAACAGAAATTTATAATTTGATACATCGTTAATTTGTGATACCTAATTATCGACTTAATTATGTTTGTAACACACATCGATTTACGCAGGGATCTCAAATTTCAATTAGTACATAGATAGGTACCATTAAAACGTGTATTGTTTTATTGTCGTTGCGATTTAGTGCTTTCTTGAAATAACTATTGTGCACAAACACGATACCAACTCGTAGTTGTTGTTTCGTAAAAAACATAAAAATGTAACCACGGATGGCCTCGAGCCAACTGCCTGCTTCATCGGGATTAAAACCACGCTCTCGAATCAATGCAATACACGATATCAACTATCTTCCTTTCCACTCAAACATTATTGCCTCATAAATATCGGATAAAGTTTTTTTATTTATTTCTTTGTGTTTTCTATTTGTATAAGTACCTACGAAAATTCGTAGAGGCCCAGTACCTAAAATGACTCATCATCAATGTAAATAAAATATAGACGGTGTTGCGATAAAGACGAATAAATATTATCATCTTGTGACAACGAAATTGTATTTAATTAATGTCCTTTACCTAAAGACCTTTCTATTTATTTATCTATCTAAAGTAGGTACAATAAAAATTGGTTGCTCGATGCTTTCTAATCCGAAATCATAAATTTTTTTTCAGCTAACAAAATACAAAACATATCATGGAACATACCTCGAGTCCCATACTTATCACACGAACTCTACTTAATTTTATCATTATAAAAACGCTTTAATGAGCAAATTTCTCGTGGGACCAGCCAAACCCAGTGTTAAATCTAGCGGCGCATTATGAGGTGATTTGAGACACGTTATCGCGGTGCGAGACTGCGATAAAGCCTCCACGCGACATGTCACCCGTAATATTCATCGCACATTATTTTATCGCTCCTCGTATTATCTTTCTGCATGTAGAGGCGATGTTTTTTTATTTTGTATATATTTTTTTATTTATTATAATCTTTATATTCTACTTATGATGTGCGTAATTGTGCCGATATTGTAGGACTAATTTTAGAATTTGTAGTGAAACAGATCAAAATATAGGAATGGATCAAAATTGGAACACGCAAAATTTTAAAAAATAACATAAAACAAAACTGACTTCAAATTGAATTGTAATAAAATATATGTTACTGCTTCCAAAAATTTTGTTATTGAACCTACGAGTATGTTATGTTTTGCTTGTTTAAACAATGGGAATGACTTCAAAAAATTATCTTGGAGTATGTAACAAACTGCCTACATGCCTTCCGTCACTATTTCACAACATCTAGATCAATTTAAAATAATATTTTTGCAACTTTGCGTTATAATATTACAACCTACAACGTACAGACAACTAGAATGTACTAGAGAGTTTCATATAATAACGCTAGAGACGACGCCGCGAACAAAATTTTTGTAATCTGAAGTTCAGTGCATGTTCATATCATATTTGCATACAAATATTTTGTTCTCTGTGTCCTCTACAGTACAGTAAAGCTCATAACTCTATATTTGGACAAAGACATCATTATTTACATATTTGCACTGATAGTTACTACTGATATAATATACATGAATATAAATAAAATTGTGTTAAAATAAGATATACCTCGAAAAAATCTTCGACGAAGACAAGATTATTTAGAGCGAACTTTCCGAACTTCGTGTCACGTCAAAAAGTATTACTCATCTCTTTCATTTAATTTGAAATAATTTTCATATATTTTTGTAAGTCGATAAATAAAATAATATTCCTAGATGATAAGCAACTTCAAAAAGGGGTTGTAATGTTGATAATGAAGTCGTAGCCCGAATAGATTTTATCGGCAAAAGGAAATAGAGGCGGCTGTGAAGTCACGCACGGACGTGAGCCCTATCACTACACCGCGCCCGCTGGCACGCATTGCGTTTTCCAAACATTGATAACAGAATCACTCATAAACATGTACCTACAGTTTCCCAATATCATTTTTTTTTTCATTTGTAAGGCTAAGTAGTAAGTCTAATTATATTCAAGAGTTATTAGATAATAACTTAGGTATCTATTAAATTCCTAATTAATTCTAGGTGCATCTTAAATCCATCATAAATCCATTATTTTTTAAAGCTTTAATTAAAAATATCGTTCGTCAAACTCAATTAAAATCAGACTGTCTCCTTTGCATATTTTATTTTATATAAGATTTGATACAATTTTTAGTTTTAGAACAGCAGACCTGCTCGTATCTACATCTACATAAATGTAAATAAATCAGAACCGACTACTTGGAAGCCAACTTTACAGCTATCTTACCAAGATTGTTTTCCGGATACGGGTGGACAACCGGCAAAGAAGTCGTAACCGCAAACAGACTCTCAGCGAAGGGAAATAGCGGGCCGCCTACCAACTCACGAACGGAAATGAGCCCCCCGCATCTGATCTTCCTCGCACGCACTAGCACATCTCGTAGACTATCATTGTTTTTCCGACTGCTTGCGACGACCTATAATAACTAGTTCTTTCTTAAAGAAATATTTAAATAAACACTTTTTTAATAAAGACCTAATTCCAATACCTAACTTTATAACCTAACTTACCTAACCTAAGATACGTAATGAAGTAAATAAACAAATGTTATTTTTATAATTATCCTATTTTCTTAAAGTACTTATATAAATAACTTGCTTCTTCTTCACTATATATTTCTTAAGCTTTAATAATTTTCTTTCTATTGGGCAACCCATTACAAAAATAACTAAGGGAAACAATAGTGAGTCGTCCAGACGAAGGCGAGGAGTGACAGGCTATCGCGTCACCCTCAGCTCATTATACACCTGTCTCGTGCAGACCACGTTACACTATTTATGCCCCAGCTTTTCCCGAACTCTATTTAAATGTCGGCGTAATGTGTACCGATTTAAAACCAGTGAATGTTTTCTTCAATTGATTCGGTAGGCTTCCTTTACTTCCCTCCGTTATTTGATGAGAAAGGTTTCGGGGATCTTATTCGAGAGTGGTTCAGTTTATATTCGGCGGCAGTGTTCGTACGGCACATTTGCTTCCAATTCAATTCTCTACTCGGCTCGTTGCAGCAGTGAATGAGCCATCGCAGAGATTGTCTGCGCTCGCACGCCCCGCCCGCCTTCGTCCCGCATCTATCGCGGCGACATCCACGCGAGGAATACGCGTTTACAATATGATGTAACGATTATGTTGTGTGGTGTGTGAAATACCTGCTTTATCACTAGATACTTGAGGCGCTTTGTTATGATATTATGAAGACGTTAAGGAGTGTTTAACGTAAAAGTGCTTACAAAGTACCTACACAGTTAAATTTTGTAAATTCACAGTAGGTAATAAAGCTCGTACATATATTACATTTTATAATTGCTTTTTCATTTGAGTAAGTATTCAGTTTCAATTTAACCAACACATTTTAAATTAAGAAGCAAGCGGGCCAACAAGTAAATTAAAAGTGGGTGCGTTTCAGCCTACCGTCCTGTAAGTCAGGGTTCGATTAACATTCCTTACTTTTCGGCGAAGAAAAACATCGTGACAAAACCTGCTGTTGGTGCTGACAATAACTACAATTTATTTATGTTTTGACGAAATGCTGGTTTGAGATAAGATAGATATAAATTGGTATAGGTAGTAGGTAGGTAGGTATGTACCTACATACGAGCACATTACTTGTGTTTTCGGAAGGAAACAAACATCACGCAGGCGGTGCGGAGCGGGTGGTGGCACGGTAATATAGGAAATATTCATGATTAATGCTCGGTGCTCGGAAACACTCTGCCTTGTGGCAGTTGTGGATTTTTCACACAATAAGCAATTTGTATGTTTTCTTTGTTTATTGTTTTAAGTATCATGTACCTAGCGATTCCTTATTATTCTTTAGCTAAGTATACTTAATACTGTCTTGTATATAAATACTGGTATTTCGTGAAAAAAAAATCGTAAGTTTATTTTATCAATAAGTCTAAAACAATCAATCATATCAATTGTGAACCTACGAACCTCAACTAATGCGTATAAGATAGAAAATACATTGTTGTATATATTGCATTAGATAAATGAATTTTTGTTAGGATTATGCATCTAGTTAGGGTTTTTTAATTAGGTAGGTACGGTTAATGATCGAAGGTGTACCTACGCCTACTTTATTCAACCTTCTAATTAGTTCTAAAGACATTTATAGAAGTGCCTTTCAATACTTATACATAAAATTACCCTGGAATTTATCAAGCAGCCAGTGGTTCCGTATTTTACGCATTATTCTAATAAGCTCGCTTACGAAGCTTTTCGTCTAAGTTGGCTCTCGTTTTTCGCGTCATTGCTTAACGATTTCGTATACAAATACCTCTCTTGAGATTTGATTATTCTGCATTATTCCAGCTCGAGGAGGACCCACTCGTTTCCAAGACAAATTGTAATGAGATTAGACAAACGACATTAAGAATGATAAATTCCCAAATTTTTCCGGTATGATTTTTTTACGATTTTCTCCTATTTTGTATTCTTCTGAAATTAACCTGAGTGAACTACATTAATAGATAAGGCAAATTAATAACTATTGTTGGAAAAAAAAGTTTAATGATGCGTTGAACTTGTTCTTTGTAAATAGGTTTTGTTTGAACAAAAGAAATCAATCAATCAAAATGTGCCATTTATCATTTAACCTCAGAAGGCCAAACTGAAACCATAAATTTTCGACTATTTATTAGTTCCTCCAAACTATCTCAACTTTGGAAAGATGAAGACAAACGGAATCCGATAGGTAATGGACATTAATGGAACAAAAGTGGAGCGTAGTACCTTAGATCGACTCCGAACAATAAGTACAAATAAGTACTTTACTGTATTAAGTACTTATTAGCCTGAAGCCATTATGATCGTTACGATTTCGATTGAGTGATTGAGTGAAACGGGTTTTGTAATAAAACGAATTATATTTTATTTGAAATTTAAGTTTTAAAATAACACTTGTATTGATAGACATGCAGTCTTTACAACAAATTTTTAAATAATACAAACTACATTTATTGGCCCTAGTACATTTATTATGTATGTATTTAACAATTTACTAGAGAAAAGGTTTAGCACCAACGAAGGACGGCTTGAACAACGAATGGCCGAGTTAATTTAGACTGAAATCTAATTGTATTTAATGTTGAATAGGATATTATCTATAATAATTTGTGGTAGAAATAATAACCCTCAACGTAGTTCGCCTGGGGAAGTAACCTGCCGTGAAACAACACTTTATTTGGGCAACCATCTCAGTAGGTACTTTTGAGTAACACATGCATTTACTCAAATAGGACCTCTCTTATTTGAGGATGGACGTGGGTGTCTATAGTTGCAATGACCACATAACATCAGGTGACCGCTAAGGCTTGTTTACTACTGTAAAAAATATATTATAAGCAACTTGTAATATTTATTGAGCACTTCGCTGTGTAGCCATAACAATGTCAGTAACAATATACACACAATAAAAATAGATACATCAATTATTTTGTCACATATATGTCACAAAAGTATCACAAGCATGATTGATGGTATACTCAGATGTCCGCTTTGTCCGCATTATAATTTAAAATACATAATCTTCGTCATAAATACATAAACCTCCCATTTTTTTAAATTGATTAAAAATAATGAATCAATTCACAAGTCACATCAATAAGAAGATATGAAGTAAAATATATTCGAACAATATTCTTATTTATGAAATTTTCAATACACTTGTTAAGGTACATAAAGAAGATAATTATACTAAATGGAAAAAAATTAAAACAAAATAAAAAAAAAACAAAATTGGACGTATAAGTTATTAAATTCTAATATAAAAAGAACAATATTTATTGTAAGTTGTAGAGTAACTAAAACTATCCTAAGTGTACGTTACAAATATTATTTACTGGCACCAACACATACAGATAAATAATAATGAGGAATACATTGAAAACAGGTATGCACAATAGGCGCTTAGCAAAACATTATAGGTACTATATCTGTCTAACAAAAAATCTACTATTATACAAGAAACTATCTCATGTTTTCTAGAGGACTTTACTAAAAGACTTCCAAATCCTTATATTAATTTTTTTAAAGTACAACATTGTCAATGTTGTACTTACGAGTTACAAGTACCTACCTCCTTCAAGTCAACGATTTATTTAATTTCTTTGTTTCTCTGTTAATTATAGACATAAAACAAGTCCTTATTTTAGTAAGGGGCTAATAAAGACATTAAATCTATATAAGTTTCTTACAATTGGTTAGTCGGCATAAAAATCTATACAAATCTGTATGTCGTAATAATTATTAGCAATAAGGTTAAAAATAGAGTAGATCACATCACACAAAAACATGTCGTAAGTTACAAACGTTACAAACTGACCTATAACTACTCTACGAGTATGTACATTCCATAAAACATCCAAGTCATTATAAAAAAAATAATTACTTTTAAGTACTTTTAACCGAAGGAAATCTCATTCACTTCTAAGATAGCGTTAATCACAGAACCACTAAACTAGCTGGTACGCAGCGCCGTCTCATCATCCCGAGCAACGATCGAGTGACGTCACCGTGTGGCTCGACATCGCCTTGCGTAGTCAGGCGCTATCTGCTGCAGCCAGTGGGGTTCGATGACCGAGACCGTGAGGAGGTAGGCTCGCCGGGACTGCAGCAGGTCGGTGTAGAGCAGGGCGGGCGGCGGCGGGCGCGCGGTGCGCAGGGCGGAGGCGGGGTGCAGCGCGGCGGCCACGCCCGACGCGGTCACGTACCGCGCCTGCACCCCGGAGCCCCGCGCCCATGCGCAGTTCGTAAACAGACCGCTTAGCAGGCATTTTAGTACCTAAAATTAAATACAATATTCATATGTACACTACAACTATACGCTATAAGAGTAAGTATCAAATGTAGCTATAGGTTTATAATATTACGCATGCTACTTAAACATGGCATGCATTGTTACACTTATACTGGTAACACAAGTATATTTATCAATTATTTATAAAATTAAAACTATTTACAAATTACAAATATACAATCATTCACTTGCAGAAACCGTGAGGTTTTTTCACAAGTAACAGTCGCTTTATAATACTCACTGACAGTCACAAAAACTATTGAATCATCAACATTTGTAATTTCTACATTCCTATAAATAATAGTACTAAAGACTATAAAAAATCAGAAAATATAAGTTGTCGCTTCAAAATAAAAAAAGCATTAGCATTGCATACATAAAGAATTCCATTTTTAAACAGTTTACCTGGTCTATGGCTGTACCACAACTCGTAACAGTCATGTTTAATCGCTGACACACAGCCAGTAACTGCTGCCTGACATCGGCCGCATACGATAGATTCTTGTGATTGAGGTAATTTTCCTTACACCATTGCTGTAAAAATATTTATTCGTAAATTATTCATAATGTCTCCTTAGCAAGAATTTAATACTACCAATTTTAACCAAACAAATACAAAGGTGTTTTTTAGTTATACAAACACTTAGACCAGGAACAGAAATCTATTAATCATTTAAACTTCTTATTAACTTTATAGATATTTTTATTCTTAATTACATACCTTTTTCATTGTAGCTTTACAAAATGCTTTAAAAACATTAAGTAGTGTAATGTGGTCACCGAATGGTGATACAAATTTCTGTTTGACCTTATAGGCTTCTTCTCTTTTATGTAATGGCGTGTAAAATATATTTTCACTTGATAATATGGATATTAAACTAAGTACCTGAAACCAATTTTTTTAACTTAATCAATATTATCAATACTATAATAGATTAAATATTTTTTGAATATTCCTTTTCACCTATCATTATTATAATGTTTGAGTTGGCACGCGTGTTCTCTTGCTAAGAGCTATACTCTTTAAATTTCATGACATATTTCCTCTCTGTTCTTTGCGTATAGTAAAGTATTATTTAAAATAATTTGTACATACCTACACAATAAATTTTGTCATAAATAACAGCTAAGAGATTTAACAGCGTTGGGCACATGTGTAACAAAATTAATTACCTCATCCAAACAGTTATACTCGGGCGCATTTAATAGCACCTTAGAATATTTTGGATCAATAGGGAATGCAGTCATTTTCTTTCCAAGTACGGTCAATTTGGGGTTCGTTTCATTATCTATGGCACCTGGAAATAAGAAAATTATCATGATGGTTAACTAAAGCTGGTGCGTGCAACACATTAGCATATTGCTACTAACATTTTATGTGTGAATAAACGCACGGAGTGAAGTAGCACTACATACGCATCAGGAACTACAGATCCTACTTACCTAATTCTTTAAGTAAGGTCAGTGAAGCTTCTATGGAATCCTTAGGCGGTGGATCAATAAACGGAAAGTTTAAGGGCTCCATTCCAGACGCTATTAACATTAATATTGTTGACGCTAAAGGACACCTGAAATCAATTCGAAACTTTCTAAAAACTAACAGTACAAATTCAAATATTTTAATTTTTATTTATTATTAATTTATTATATGTTTTTGTGTGTGTCCATGACACCAACGACGCAGGGAATCCTAGTGTGAGGCTGTGAGTGTGAAGCGTTATTTTATCCTCGTAATGAATGTACGTTAAGCGTTCTTAATAGGGCCGCTGACCTGATTATCTCAGGTGTGTGGTGGTGGGGGCGCGCGGCGAACTCTGCAGCGGTGTAGAGGCGGTAGGCGGCGCCGGGCTGCGTGCGGCCCGCGCGGCCCGCTCGCTGCCAGCCCGCCGCCTGCGAGCACGCGCACACGCGCAGCCGCTCAGCGCCCGTGCTCGTGCACCACGTTCTGCGGTTTCATTGCATACATATGTTATCAATGAAAATAGTCAAGCGGAGGGAAGTGATGGACAGTTATTTGACTTGTATAATATCGTACCAGCATATGTGACTCAATTAAGGTTGGCAGATTTTTTTCACCATATATCCATTGTATTAATTAATCAAACTCAACATACGTTTACTTCTATGGAGACTAGACATAGTATGCAAAAAATAAAAACCCATTAAAAAGCATTTCATTTTGTAAATAAGTACTTCAAATCTTATTATCAGGACTAATAAACACCCTTCGCCTACCTTTCCTTCACCACGCCTGTGTCAATGACATATTTTATTTGTGGTATAGTAACAGATGCTTCAGCAATATTCGTCGCCAGTACAATTTTTCTGGTGCCTGGAGGTGTCTTCACCCACACCTGAAGCTGCTTGGCGGGAGGAAGGCCGGCGTACAAAGGACAGACCTTTATGGGTGGGCCTGGTGACTCCTGTTGTTATAAATCTTTTATATACAAATGCATACAGTAACTAGAAACTGAAAAACATCAAAAGCAAACGCTGCATACCTTAGCTATTTGTTTGATATTGCTCATAACTGTTTCTATTTCTTCTTGTCCTGTCAAGAATACTAGAAAATCTTGGCTAAAAAATAATAATTACCAAAATAAATATAAATTATAATAATATATAAAAATATTCTAACTAATAACACCAATAACATACTTCCATCTCAAAACACATGCTTACATGATATTATTATAATTATGAAAAACAAAATAAATAATTATAAAAAAAAATCTTTCACACACACAAATAAACAGTTTTTTTCATAATATTAAATATATATTTATTTTGTTACAAAACTTACTTGGCTGGTGTGGTTACATGAAGCTGGAAGATAGCACAAACTGCTGCATACTGATAGTCCTCATGTTTTATTTTGGAATGATATATAGTTACAGGGTAAGTTCTACCTTCTAGATATATTACAGGACAGTTATCATAGTATGTACTGAATGTGTCCACGTCCATTGTAGCTGACATTATTATTAGCTGTAAAGGACAAAGAAGAAATATATAAAAGGTTGAGTTAGACAGTCACACCAGAATAAATCATCAGTTTTATTTTAAAATTTCTATGATTTCCTAAAAAGGAACTTGAATACCTAAGTCTTTTAAGTACTTATTAAATTTCTATAAATAAATAAACATATTGATTGTTGTAATTTGTGTAGTAATTTAGACTGAATGATATTATTAGTTGGACGAGGTATAATCATGATAATACCTACTACAGTGAGTAACTAAAATGGAGCCTGCATGCTTATTCACTTGTTACACAGCCTTATTACTTAGAAGACCCACGTGGTGTAGTGGTTACCACTCCAGTCCACTATTCAAAGTGACATCCCCGCTGGGGCATAGATATAAATGATAATTTAGATTTCTGTTCGTCATCTGAGTGTTTGTGTGTGTCCATGGCACCCATGACACTGTGGGGCTGTGGGTGTGAAGCGATATTTTTTTATCTGTATAGATACATAAGTAAAAAAAAACAAAATAAGGTCACAATAAATTACCTTTAAGGTATTATGCTTATTAACATTTCTTTCCTTTTGTGCAAGTTTAACAATACCAAAGAGGACATCAGTGTTAACAGTTCTTTCATGAGCTTCATCTAATATTATAACAGAATACTTCTTTAACAGTGGATCTGCAACTGCCTCCCTGAGTAACATTCCATCTGTCAAATATTTCACTTTTGTTCGTAGACTGGTCACATCTTCAAACCTCACAGAATACCTATTTATATAATGAAAATACAATATGTTAACTATCATAATTTTAAGAAATTTCTTTGATATGTCACTGCATAATTTATAAGATCAAATTTTACTTAGTAGTTATTGAGTGCAACAGAGGACATCACTTAAATGTACCAATATTAATACATAATTAAGAGCACCGATTCACGGTAATGTACATACAATAGTTATTATTACCCAACAATATCTCCAATATGAGTATTCATTTCAGCAGCAACACGCAATGCCAAAGTAATGGCGGCAACTCGACGTGGTTGTGTTACAGCTATTGTCCCAGAGCCTTCCAACCTCTGCTCATGAATCAACTGAGGTACTTGTGTTGTTTTTCCACTACCTGTTTCACCAATTAATATCATTGTATTGTGTTTTCTTATCTCTTCTAAGAGCCTGAAATATGTTTTCCATTATATTTATTGCACTATTGTTATGGGTGTAGCAAACTAATATGCAGCCTTGTCTTGCCTTACCCCATCTAGACTCACACTCACATTTATGATGCACATAGGTATGTATTTCATTTTATTTTATTATTAAATTTAAGTAAATTAATTTACGTAATTACCGAACACATAAATTAGCCAAAATATATTAGGAATTAATTATGTTTTAATACCATCTCTGCTTTTTTTGACTAAAAGCTATATTTATGTAAATTATTAATAAAAAATTGTTATAAGTACATTATTTTATTTTAACTCATTGTTAATTTATTACCTTCCTCTCACAGCATACACGGGAAGGTGTTTTCTACTTTCTTGAAAATCTTCAGATAGTTCTAATTTAGCCTTTTTTGACTTGTTGATTTGAATCACATGTCCATTTGTTTTGAACGACTCTCCAACATTCTCGTTTAATTTTATTCTTTTTACCATAACATTATGTATGTTCTTTTGCTCTTTCTTAGAACCAATGGCTACATATTTTGAATCCATTTTAACAATTTCTGAAATTCAATTCAACCCTGTGTTTATAACATTCGCACATTTTATATACCACATGCTAGCTAACTTGGCCGTTCATAAAATGATAAAATAATATATACACATTTCATTTGTCATTTGACTTTGACATTTCACAATTTTCACATCTTCACAGACTTCACATCACATCACATTCATTAAAGACGAAAGAAAGAAGTAGAATAAGGAAAGTCAAATATGTATGTACCTAAATAAATAAAATAATAAAAAAAAATGTAATACATAATAATATTTATTAACCTTCATTGTACAAATTTTTTTTAGTGTAATTTATTGTGAACTACGAATTCATCAAGTAATTAAAAAATAATAATTTGACCGGTGTTAGGCTACTTTTCGTGAAAAAAAAATTGGGCGACTTGGACCGGGAATCATCTGAAAACACTGGTATACATGTACCTATATGACTTCTTTGATTCTTTGTTATCAATTTGACATTGACATTATATAGTGTAGACAGTGTATTATCTATGTATGTTGACACTTGACATTAGATAGAGGTTATAAAATTACATACATATTACAATTAGGTTACATTATTATTAATACATACATACCTAATTTATATTTCTATTTTGTAAATAATCACTTTAAGGTACAAAATTGAAGTATTTAACTCGACTAGTTTTGCCTCTCTCAATGTGTATATAATAAAAGTTTAGTACTTTCGTGAAGTGTCTAGTATTTTGTCAGTACATACATTATGAGCCAAAACAATAATCTAAGTGAATAAAAAAAAACAATAAAAATGTTTGCTATTAAGTCACTTTGCAAAGTAAAACTTGGTTTTAAAATTAAATTAGTTCCTCGCAGTTATACGAATTATAAAAATCCTTTCAATAAAACTTGGAATATACTTTCAAATGATATGCGAGTGAACAAAACTATCATTTACCCTGAACACGCAGACATAGTTATAATTGGCGGTGGATTTATAGGTTCGTCTATTGCATATTGGTTAAAAAATAGAGCTGGCCATGGACTTTCAATTGTTGTTTTGCAGAAAGGATTCACAGTGAGTATCTAAAACCATATTTATAAATATTTACTCAATTGGTAGAACTACATATACCTAGGTTCCTCGCCATAATGTTAAACGTCAGTAAAGATATATTTTTATTTGTAAAATCGGGAGAAGAGGCTTCAAGATAACATTCCTTGTCAAATTAGCCATCGTCTACCACAGTTTGTTTAGCACTATTTTAAAAATCTATCTTGTGTAATTTTTATTTTTGTTGTTGTAAATAATTTAAAACATTAGGCATGTTTAAAATAATGCTATAATATTCTTATTAAATTCAATCTGTTCAGCAACTCACAAACATCATCCAAAATCCAGTAACAGATATCTATAATCAATCCAACTAGAACAGGATTCATCTTCAACATTATCATCAACCAAACACTGTCCCACCGCTGGGCACAGGTCTCCTCTTAAACATGTGAGAGGATTAGACCATAGACCAGTATGCTGGCCAAGTGTGGATTGGTGGAGCTCATATGCCTTTGAGAATGTCATGGAGATCTCTCAGACATGCATGTTTTTCTGCCATAGTTAATATTCCATGCTGTAGAGCATGTGATATTAGGTATTAACTAATTTATAGGTATATGATTTTGAAAACTAAGAGGAACATGCTGGCATTGAACCCGACCCCACTTAAATGGTAGGCTTACATGTAACCACTGGGCTAGAACTGCTCTCAAAAAGGACAGTATTATGACAAAACTTTATGATTAATGAAAGTGAGACTTTTCATTATTTAAATATTGCATTGTTGTCTGTTACAGAATAATGAGAAACAAAATAATGCTTTACTAGGAACATTGTCACAGCATTATTCATTACCAGAAAATATTTATCTATCCCAATATAGTGCAGAATTTTTTAGAAATATAAAGGAGCATTTAAATAGTGATGTGGATATTGAGTATTACCCACATGGTCGGTTAGTGCTGGCCAGTGAAAAATATGCAGAGCAATTAGAGAAAAATGTTGAAGTACAAAGAGAACATGGTGTAAAGAATAAAATACTGACCACAGATGAAATAAATAAAAGATATCCTTGGATAAATACTTCAGATATCAAATTAGGTAACTTCTTAATTACTATAAATAGGTGATTTAATTGTTGTAAATTTACTTGCTTTTGTCTCTTGGTTGATCAGGCCTTAAATATATTAAAAATTATTATACAAACTAAATTTTATAATATGATACTGTTCAAAGTTTTGTAATTTTTCAATCTTTTATAAACACATAAACATTATTGTTTATTTGACAACCCTTGTGATGTAGTTACCATGATGGTCTGCCATTTAAAGGGCTCTGGGTTTGATTCCCAACTGGACAGTTTAAATGATAAATTTAAATTTTTGTTCTACTTTTGGGTGTTATAATTATTTTTGTGTGTGTCCATGGCACCTACATCACGGGAAATCGTAGTGGGGGACTATGAGTGTGAGACAATAATTCATTTTATTTTTTATTAACTTATTCCATTTTTTAGGTTGCCTAAGTTCTGAGGGAGATGGAGTTTTTAATGCAAACAAGTTTTTAAAGGCATTAGTAACTAAATCTGTAGAATTAGGCGCCACATATGTAAATGCAGAAGCGATAGGGTTCGATTTTGAGCCACAGCAAGACATTTTGATGGAAGGATTAGAGCCTGGAGAATTTAAAAAAATTAGAAAAGTTACATATAAAACCTCAGATAATGAGATTCATGAATTGAATTTTGCCGCTTGTATTGTAGCAGCAGGCGAACAATCTGTCAATATAGCAAGAATGGCAAAAATAGGTGTAGACAAGGGCTTGCTTACTATACCTTTGCCAATAGCTAAAAGGTAATATGACAATAAATTATAATTCAATACTACCTATATAGTTTTCACTAGGTGACTAGGTACAAACTCTTAATGCCATTCTGTTTACGTCAGTCACATCAGCCAGCAGTCATATGTCTCACATGATGTGATTTCACATAATAAAGTTTGCCATTATGATATATTATACACATGACCATACATTGACCAGATGCACAAGTTGTCTGAATGGGTTGTTTGCCCAAAAACAGTCAGGTTTTATAATGTTCAATATACACCTACTGTTGTTAAAAGGTTACTACAGCCTATGTATCTACCTACAAACATCCATGTCTAAATACAATGTCAGTTTGCTTCCTATAAGTGATAATTTGACCACATTTATCTTGGTTATTCTTCTTGATCCCTGATCTCATAAAGCCTATGTCTTGTAATGTAACATAATGTAATGTAACACTATAAAATTTGACTGCATGATATTTCACTGTTACAACCCGATAATGACATGTTGAAAACTTACATAGAGATGTTGTTCTTGGTGCTGGTGTTGTATAGTATAATTCTCATAAACATTTGCTATAATCATATTTATTTTTCAGACAATACACTTTCTATTCCATCAATAACAGTTCTAAAACATTACCTACTGGTTTAAATACTCCATTCATAATGGACACAAGTGGGCTGTGGTTCAGAAGAAACCAATTAGAAAACAATTTACTATGTGGCCATATTCCTTCATTAGAAGTTGGTAATGATCAATCTATAGATGAATTAAATGATTTAATCCTACCAACAATGAATAATAGATTCCCAGGGTGCAAAAATATGAAAGTAAGTAGAAAAAACTTGAAAGCAAATTTTAAATACAGTCTTGCAGCTTTACATTAATGATATATCTGTTTGTATTCCAAAATTGGTAGTTGCTGTGAAGAGTGTGAACAAGTCTTGTGTAGAGTTTTTAAGCTGATACTCAAGACACATTTATTCAAGACACATTTATCTCCGTCTTCAAGAGTAGAAATTCATCCATTTACAACCTCAGATAGGAATTCTCTCCCTATTTTAAGTTGGATACAGGTGTCAATTTAATGTGGTCTGCATGCTTGTTTTCTATGTATAGCAAAAAAATATGTATATGTTCTGTTTTTTCCTTTCAGATAAGTAAATTAGGAACTGAAGTGTACGATTTTAATACCTATGATGATACAGGCATTTTGGGCCCCCATGCCTATCATGGCACTCTTCTATTCGCTACAGGTTTCGGACACCAAGGTAACAATTAGCACATTTAGTAAAATAAAAAGATAAAAATTTGGAGTTAGGTAGAAAAAATACAATCAATCAACTTTTTATATGTACTTGTATGTGAAAATCCGAAAGCACTATTTATGATCTCATGATAATATTATATTCTTTCTCGTTTTTAGGTTGTCAACATGCTCCTGGCATTGGTCGAGCTATTACAGAGTTGTTAATAGATGGCCATTTTACAACCATTGATTTGACCAGATATGGATTTGACAGATTATTAACAGACAATCCTTTGATAGAATCTAATATGTATTAGTTACTTGTACGAAGTAGAAATATTATTTTATTTATTGATATATCCACTGAACTTTATTTTATTCCTTCCTTAAAACAGTGCTTACACCTGCTTATATGTGACACCTTTAGTAACAAAACAACTAAATGTTTTGCAAATACAAACTAAGACTTTTAATATCTTTTAGTTTTGTTCACCAGAAATATGCAAGTATTATGTATTTTTGGGATTATTTTCAAATTAGCCGATATATTAAATAAGGAATTAATTAAAGATTGTTATAGAGGAACAATAATTATTATCTAAAAAGAAACTCTTGACTTGAAAGACATTTAGATACCTAATAATTTATAATCTATACAACTACATACATAGATACATGTTAAAACATTAACAAGTAAGAATAAATATTAATTTACTAAACCTCGACAACATTACAGCCAAAAATAAAAAGACATACATAGTTGAAGAAACGACTTGTTCTATAGTTATTATTTAATACATTTATTATTATCTGAATGAAAAATAAAGATATTTTATGCAATCTTTAAATAGAGATGGGCAACTGCAATGGCATTTTTGACATTTGGGAGAGATTTAACCCAACCCCTCCCCTCGTATTAAAACGTGGATATACGCCCATGGCGTTAGCGATTAATAATAAAATCTATGTGTAACTTAGATAATTTATTATTTGTTTGCTTCACTATATAGTATAAAAAAGTCGCTTTCTCTGTCCCTATATCCTTATGTATGCTTAAATCTTTAAAACTACGCAACGGATTTTGATGCGGTTT
>DWQK01000572.1:0-19845 GCA_018231225.1 Noctuana stator
ACCGGGACCGACGGCTTAACGTGCCCTCCGAAGCACGGAAGCGCGCATGAAATTTGCCACTAGCGGTCACCCATCCGGGTACCGGCCGCGCCCAACGTTGCTTAACAATGTGATCGCTTGCGATCCACACTGCCAGCGGGGCTATGCGCGCTTCAAGATGAATAAAAAGAGAAATAAAAAGAGTGTAATAATATATAATATTTATGTTACTATGCTTTATCAGCAGCAGCTCTATTAGCACCTTTCGTAATATCCTATTAAATATTGTAGTCTTGTGGAAATGGAAAGAAAATACATTTTATTTTTCCCGATTTTTGTCTAAGGTCATAATTATTAAGTAGATAGCTCTATAGATACGTTAGTGCTTCCCAGATTTTCATTTGAGGGAAAAAGGTAACAACTTATTAATATTTTATGTTTATCAATCAATGGGAATTAACCTTTCGCCACTTCTAAACAGAAGCTACGGTTTCCGTTCCTGGGATAAATTTTGTATATGAACTTTAACATTTCACAAGCATCGTTATACATAAGACGGAAGAAGGATAAAGTAATTTTGCCTCATACCATATGAATACGCTATAACGCAATCCGAAGCGCGTACTAATTAAATGGAACGGAAATCTGAGATTTACGCCTTAACGCTTATAATATTACTAACAACTCATTCGCCTATTTCATTCAATCAAATACGATGTACCGTTCTTGTTTACACGGCTTGTAATTGGAACGAAACTGTAATTAAATTCATAATGGCGCCTGCGCAAGATTCGAAATTAAATTGGAAACGAAATAGTTGTTTGCTATTGACTGAGTGGGGACTTGTCTCACTAATGACAGGGGACGATGTTGAAAAATTGGTTTCATCTAACTTTTTCTAACATTATGTCGATAAATTCACAAACGATATTGTTTCAAAAACTTCCCTTTCATTTATTCAAAAATTCAAAAATTTATATTCATCATAACGTATTGGCTGAGGCAGGCCCGGAGAAACAAGCCGTCGGAAAACACTCTCGGCGCTCCTTCAAAATCAAGTGATTTATTATAAGTTACTAATTATTAGAATAGGTTAGAATAATAAGTAATTTATAAGACTATTTGGTCGTTTATTTATGTTTTAATCGATCCCGCCTTCACCGGTGGCTGTGAGACGTGTGCGAATTGAACGCAATAGTAATTTGGGATTGTCAAAATAAACGCGATTGCGTGTAATTGTGGGTGAATATTACCTTCTGACTGGGCCCCCTTTGATGGGTTTTCCGCCACTCGGCATTTTCATTTGAGGCACTGAAACGTTTAAACATACTTTTGTAATTTGTGATGTTTTTACTATGGAGATTAAGTTGTTATTACATTAGTTGTTACATTTGATTTGTTTTGAAATTATTAGGAGGAACTAGAACTTGTACAGTTCACCCGTGAGTGTCACCCGACAACCACCGACGACGCCTACAAATTTTGATTAAAAATAATTTCGTGAGGCGCTGTGATATTACTGTTAGATTTGAGGATTTCGAAATCCAAACAACCAACACTAAAACTGATCTAAAAATGATTAATTTAATGTTCTACATTGATAAAAGGAAATGTGGCTTGCAATTGCTTGCACGAATTGAAAAATTTTAATAGCATTAAGTTGAACATACCTAATGCTTGTGTATCTATCTAATTACAGCATTCCCCGGTCTACTAAGTAAGCAATTAGTCCGTAATGCTGAGAAATAGTTGCATTAGAGCGTCGCTCCGAAGGAAAGAGCTCGTGAGCTTCAGAAATTACGATTTGCATCTTACGGGTGCGGGTGTTTTAATAATTTTTTTGTATTAACGTTTAAAAATGTTTTGGTATATTTTCAACCGACTTCAAAAACGGAGGGGGTTCTCAATTCGACTGTATTTTTTCTTATTTTATGTTTGTTACCTCATTTCAATTGGATGAACAGATTTTGATGATTCTTTTTTTATTTGAAAGTTGGTGCTTTTCGTGTAGTCTAATTTGGTTCAGTTCTGACAGTGGCATCCATGAGAAATCTGTACAAAATATAACGAACAAATATTTCATTTCATTTTCTCGCCCTATATAGTAGAACATAATGAGATAAGGTGCACTTCCAAAATGAGGAATACCATACAGGCTAAAGGTGAAATTGCAAAAAGTACGAATATCATACGTCCCATAACAATTATTGTGGAACGACCGCGCGTATGAGCGAGCGTTTTTGCCGCTGTAATATTTTATGGCCGCCCGCTCGTTGTTAGCGATGACGTTAGTGGCCAAGGCAGGAGAGCCAGCGACTGAGAATATTATCGTCTCTAATTTGTACAGGGATGACCCGTGCGGTTACCATGCTGGTCCATCAATCAAAATGGTCAAGGGAAACGAATTTTATATATAATATTTTTAAACTTCCTTTGATGGGAATCAAAGGAAGTTTAAAATTAAATGATGAATTTAGTTTTCTGTTCTCGTCGTAATTATCTTTAAGTGTATGCGTGGTATCCATAACACAATTTTTAAATACATACTATTTCAATAATGAGTTAATTTTTTGGTCGATTAATTTTTTTTAAGTAAGTTTTATATACCAAAACTAAATCATCGTGACTTCGTTCGAGTGAACTTTAAAATCGGGTCCTAAAAATCAAAATTATAGTAGATAGTAGGTTAAACCAAGGACTCACGTTGTCCTATACAAACTTTGCCCCCATTTTTCAACTTATTAGGGGCAGAATTTTGGAATTCCTACGTATGACTACGTCATACAAAGAACACACCTTTCAGGTTTCATGTCTTTACGATCACCGGTTTAGGCTGTACGTTGATCCGTCAGTTAATCAAGACAAAAGATTTTAGGGGTAACTATAGACGAAAACACTAGTAAATACAAGTGATTTCGGTCCTTTCAGTGTCCAAGAATTGAATATTGTCCCTTCCCTTACGTCTTTCTCTTATGACTTACAATCTGTCAGTGTAACAAAACAAAAAGAAACTCTCCAGCACCAGCGCTTGCCAACTGCTCCAATGTTATTATAATCATTTGAAACGCAACTACGTCATGCCATTGTTACGTCACTGCAACGCAGGACTTTAGAGGAAAAAGAGATTACAACACCCGAAAGTACTTCGTCATACGTCCTTTTTACGTAATGGTCTGGTGGTTTTCCCTCTTGTTTGCGTTTGAGCAATTATGGTTTATGTATAGCAGGATGTCACTGAGGGTTGTCAGTCTGGGTTGTTACTGTATTATGTATAAGAAAATGCAGAAGGATGTATCAAATTGCCTTACGATTGCCAGTATGAAGATCATAAATGACAATAATTTTTTAGTCACATAAAAAGCGCTCGAATATTTTCACATCAAAACGATTAACTGTTAACGATTTTTATTTTTATAAATATGTCACATACAAAGTACTTATCTTTATCAAAATCAAAATTTATCTTTCCGTTTTTGGTGTCTGAATTAAAAAATCATTTTTAAAACATTTTATTCCTACTAAAATAAATTTTATATCTGATAGTCTGATCGATATTATCAAGAGGTTAACTAACCACCAAATATTTAAGAAAGTAACTGTTACAATTATTATGGAACCAAGTGGCTACTTCTTGGCTCCTGCGACCAGTGGATTACAGGAAGAAATGGGATATTAAAATTTGTAATTCCAAATAATCCCTTGTACCGTTTCATGGTAGTTACAATAGAAATCTAAAATATAATGTTCACCAGTTCTTCAGTCAACAGCAGAGTCCTGCTCGGGGCATTTTATGTATAATAACACAAGTTGGTTTATTTATCCCAATGTTTTGAAAGGCGCGTTAATGACGTTTAATGTACCTCAACCGAGCCAGACATTGTTTGAACGCTTCGTCCGGCGCTCTCCAACATGAACAGTAAAACTTGACCTAACCATAGTACAAACAGTAATAGTCGCAAGAGATCAGTTAAGCTGGTCACTGTTTTTTCTCCAACCACAATTCGTCCGCGTACTCGAAACGCAAACAAGGAACGAAGCGCATCATTCCACGAAAATGAAGTGCGGCTTAGACGATTATTGTGCTGTTGGAAATTCATCTGGTAGGGAGGGATATTCCGTCTTATAGTTATTGTTATGGCTTTTGTTGGGAACAAATGTACAGCTTCCAAAATAAAATTTATATTGTAACACAATTCTGAACTATGACACATTAATCCTCACATTATAATCCTTGGTATTAAATTTGTATTGTAGTTACTTTATACCTAGTTCAGGGTGTGGGTGATGATTTCTTCTGCCATGACCTTTTAAGATTACGATTAAGAAAGTTCTATTGGTTCCAACATCACTATTTTCTAATACAGGTAAGCTGATATTAATTAGTTTTCACACTGTTTTGAGGCGACCATCTCAGTCCTCGTAAATAGCAACGCGTCCATCTTAGATTTATCTCCTATAAGGATGTCCATGGGTTGCAGTGACTACTTAGTATCAGGTGGCCTGCATGCTCGTTTGCTACTCATAAATTATAAAAAAGAAAGCTTTATACTTTTATTTCCCACAAACTGCTATAATGTAAATGCGGACTGGCTTCCACCAATATCACACTATACCTAGTCATAAAATGTAAGCGACTGTCGTAAGCCAGACATTGTACGTGCATCAAACGTTTTTAGTTACTCGCATTTACGTATACACTCGAGTGTTTTTCAACCCCTACAATGTGATTAAAATCTTCAGTCCCAGTGCGTTTTTGTCAAGCGATTCGCTCCCTTCCTATTTACTTTTCAAGTGCTGCAGACTACTGCGGACTTATTGTTTGAACAGTGTCTGGTTTCTATTACGAATATTATGTATTACCTAAATAGTACCTACAACTTTTTATTCAAAGCGTATAAGAATTGTCATAAACAGACCTATGAGTAGCAACCGAGGTCACTAAAACCCACGGACATCCAGGTCTCAGAAAGAGGACCTTTCTCCTATTTCTGAGGTCGTGCCGATGCTTTGCTAATTCAAGTTTCAAGTGAACTAAAATTTACTGCACACTTGCATGCACAATAAAATCCTTTACGCGATAACTAATAATTTACTTAGTAACGTTTATCTTCATAATATAGTTATGCTGATATCTTAAAATTTACTACGGTGCCCATATAATTAACTTACATACTTGATAAAGGGCAGATTGATTGATGAGAACCCTTATTTAGTCTATAAATTGACTCGTGCGCTTTCGCCTACGTAATTTTAATAGTTAATGTAATGAATTTGACAATGTTTCAGTCAATTTGATGTTATTCAGCTTATGTATGTAGTAAATAATTTTAGGCAAATTGGAGAAGTACAAAAATTAAAGCATTTTAATCGACTTCAAAAAAGGTAGAATTTTTTTTTAGATTTTTTGATTTTGAAGTTATCAACGAGAAGTTCAACTTCAAAGAAAAATTGACGTTAGTCAAGTCTATTTTTAGTTAATTTACTTTTGAAATTTCTTAAAGTAATGTGTAGGTGCGTAATTATGTTGTTATTACGAATTTTGCTAAGCAAAATACATGTTATATTTATTTATATTAAATATTTTTAACCAGTACTTACTTACTTTCTACTTTAACAATAAAGTATTAAAATTAAAGACGTTAAACAATTTAAAACAATTGGTGAGAAAAATACAATGTTCCATGAAAATTTTCTTAGATCTCCCGTCGATCTGATTTAAATTAACGAAATACCGATTGTTTACCAGTAAATGTTATCTGTGTGTCTGTTTAACGCCAGCCAGCCGTATAAATCAACAGACAAACAGCGACTCTCATTGTGATTGAATTCCAATCATCGTCACGTCGTTGAATTATTCAGAAAATCTTGTTTATATAACTGAATACGTTGTTTAGGATTTTGATTATATTAATTATTTAGCTACAGTCTTGTTGTTTTGCTCGTATAGGTCCCTAAATTATGATAGGTACCTGTTTTGTTTAAACAAAAACTTTATTGAAAAATTTTAGACATGCAGGTATTGTCACGATGTTTTTCTTCTGCGAAGAGGAAGTAATTAAATTAATTTATAGTAGGTTCACACTGTTTGAGAGAAACTAAAGGTGGGTTCGAACCCGGATTCACCGGAACGATAATTTGAAATTTAACCACTAGGCTATCACTACTTTGCCAAAAATAACTCACACACATACTCACACGCTGGACTCCCTATGTCGTGGATGGACACACACAAAGACAATTAAAAAAATACTCCGATAAAAACAGAAATCTAAATTCATTAGTTAAACTTCTGTTTAGCGGAGACTCGAACCCAGCACCCTTTAAATGTCAGATCAGCATGATATCCACTACACTACACGAGGCGTTAAATTCTCGCCAAGATACATATATGTTTCTTAAAAAACATAACCTGTCCTTTGAGGCAGTCGAGTGAAAGGAATACATGAAAATTAAATCTTTTTATCCAGTCCATATATAGTTTATATTCATGAAGTTAGTATCATTTATTTATCCGACTTGGAGTTCAGTCGCCAAGCAGAATCCTATCATGAAATTTTTCCAATTTTTTGGGTCATTTCCACTGGGAAGCCAGTAGTCTCATTTGCCCCACATGCCAACTCAAGCGCGATTTCAAATAAGTTTTTTTTTTTGTATTAAAAGGTATCCTGACATATATGTGTCTGCCATTTTCCACTGATATTCAGAACGCGAAACTTTTTCTTAATTCAGGAATTGAAAATTCGAAGTTAATAAAAAAATATTTATGGAAAGGGTTTAATTTAGTTTCTGGTCGGAACGTAATAATACAAAATCAATCGGTTCAGTTTTATTTAAAAATAAGTGGAAAAGTTAACATTTACATCCATACACACATTACCAATAAATGCTAATATTATGAAGTGCCACTTAAGATTTAATGGAACTTTAAAAGGCTACTTGTCTAAGGTGACCCAATTGAGAGGCGCCGAAAGGCTTTTAGTTGGGTTCATTGATCCCTTCACCTGTGTCAATTTGATAAAAGTAGTTTTATTTAATGAATACTTTTTCGTTTATCAGTAGCAAACAAGCATGCAGGCTACCTTGGTTATGAGGACAGATAATAAATTCCCATGCGTATATGAAAGATCAGTAACCACTGCCCAGCACTGAGGTAATAGGACAATAAAGGAGACACTGTAGAGATTTTCTAAATACCTTTAAACATTGTGGATCTTGAAAGAATTTAATTACAAAGGCAATGCGATTATCTTGCAACATTAACTTGTTGGGCGCGACACAAAACTTCTAACTATTTACGAAGCTCTGTTGACATCAGGCGTAATAAAGCGATGTCGACTGAATCCCGAATTTTGGCATAACTCACCGACGAATTAGGGCTGTAGATCAGCCAAATAGGGGCTTAATTGAAGTCGGATAGAGCCTTTGTCCGAACCTTATTGACTATTCATGTCAGTGCGGACCTTTCTTCATGTTTGATGAATAGTATTTATAGTTTAACCGATTGTTTCAAGGGTTTCTCAGAAAGAATATTTATTGATGTGTCTATATTTATAATAATATAATCGGATTCTATTGTTTTAGATTTTCTATGTACATTGCCTTCTTGTACTTCTATGTACATTATATTACACTATTGCCTTCAACCCTTTTATGTCCCACTGCTGGAGACGGGTCTCTCCACTTACATTATTAATGTACGTATAGTAAAAACTGGACGTATTGAGTATCTAATCATCTAAAATAGCTTTTGGAATAATAATCGCCTCTTACATTATTCATAAGCTCGTAGCAAAACTATTTTTGAAAAGATATTGCCGTACAATGTAAACGTTTTTAAACCTGTTATTGTAATATTGTCAAATGTAATGTAAATGCTGTGGTGGACACGAATTTAATTTTCCTTTCAAAGCATTGTCCTGAGCTGACTCGCGACTCGCGTTTGAGCACAGCGCATCCTGTTGGCGAAAAGTGGACGTAATTGTTATATTTCTGTACAATTGCTGTGGCATTACCGCCGCAGATTTTTCCTTGTTTTAGTATGAATTCTGAAAGATGCGTTTATTTGTGACAAAATAAGAACAGATAGGTTATAACAGCGCTGTATAAAACAAGGGTATTTTAAATGTTTGTCAAATCGTTTGAAGGGTCGAAATAAGTCAAAATTATAAATGCAATTAATGCCAAAAGCGACTTCAATGGTATTGGATCAAATTGAAAATGGAACGACACGCAAAGCACCAGCAAATAAATAGGAATAATCAAAATCGGTTCACCCAGTCGAAGTCTGTTATGTATGTATGTATTGTACGAGTATGTATTCTGTGTATGAGTTCCAAGTTCTCAATGTTCATAACTCATGAAAACTTAAGCACGATTTTGCACTCGAAAGGTGTTGTGTTCAACAAACTGATATAAATAGCTTGAAACTTTGTCGCTGCACTAAAACTTCGTTACGGTTGGCAAGTTTCACTAACAAATTTTACATAATAATACGAGTATATGTACTTTTAAAATATTCCTTAATTCTTACTTAACTTACTTTTTTGTGATATGAAGTAGCAGACAAGCATGTAGGCCTACTATTGTTAAGTGGTCCAACCTCAAGCAGACTCGTGTCCTGCCTGAGGTCGCATGTAGTTTTGCGCTGTTACCCCGGGGGCTGATGGTCGCCTCATGTAAGTGTGGTCGGTTACTTACATAACGTACAACGAATATCAGGCATAGTCTATTGGCAAATACTTGTGTTTTATAACAAATTCAGGTTTCCATCTAACAATTAAATATTATAGTGTTCACAAGCATTGCAGGGTAAAGTTAGAATCCATTGTAGTTAGTTTAGAATGAGACAGTGCGAGAAGGATGTCTCTCTCTTCCCCAGTATCACTCGCACAATTATATAATGACCGGGCGTTTTTTATCAGCAGTTAGATGTTAACAAGTTAAGCTTAAAAGTTAACAGTCAACTATTTAGAAATTATTCATGATTTTTTTGAAAACTATGCCTACCCTAAACTTTTTTATTACAATACAAAATTATGCTAGCAAATAAATGTACTGATTTTTGTACATACTATGGCAACAGAAATTTTAATCTATCTTTTAAACTTCTGCCTCGCTGGGAATTGAAATGCGAACGCTATAAATGGCGAATGGGCTTAGCTCAGCACCACACGTCGTCTTGTAGTGGTCTATAAATATTTCTAAACATAAATAACATTATCTAAACAAACGGCTACTCTGTGCAAACAAATATTTATAGCGAGAACCCCTTTTCGGCTTCCCTCGCTCGTAAAACCAAGAGACAAGTGTGCGTTGTGACCTGTAGGGCATAAGACACATAGTGGCCGGTGTACAATTAGGAAAACTTATTTACATTTTTGTTACCAGGGTAAAGGCACCGGTTGTCGCATCAGTCGTTTCTACTCTTTATTTTGCGCCTTATTAGTAGACAGCCTGTTATATTGTTAAATCATTTGTCCTTTTTTTAACACGCTTTTATCTTCGCTGAAGCTTCATTGGTATGGTTTGTATATATGTGTAATTACCTATTTAATTATGCATCGGAGTCTTTGAACGTTAATTTCTTTTAATTTAAAAGGTTCGATTTAATTAAAACTTTGTATTTAATCAAGAACTGTTTGTTTTTATAAACAAAGCCTTTAAAACAGCCAGACAGGCCACCAGGTAAGGTGTTCAAATCGTGGACGACCGCTACGTACTTTATATTGTATTTTCATTATTTTATATTGCAATGTATTATAATTTTAATAAAAAAAATTGGCTCAAAACGAAAAACCCTAAACAGACGGACGGATAGCGGAGTCCTAGTAATGGGATTACGTTTTTTACCCTTCGGAACGGAGCTCTACAAAGCTATGGCATTGATTTCTAATGTTTAACTCAAACATTGACACTCTTCGTTTGTAAAATTCATTTCTCCGTCTCAAGAAATTTCAGAGAAACCTCTGTTATTTGTTCGCTTTCATTGCTGAGTGCAACAGTGGAAAATAATATTAAAAGAAGTCCGTACTGCGCTATGCATTTTGAAGGAGTCAATTTCGAGACATTTGCCTATTATGTTTTCATTTTGCATATACCTAGTCATAGATACGAGTACAAAGTTGTTATTTTTGCTTGCTATTTTTATAATCGCTTCAGTTACATGTTATTCTCATGTTGAATTGTGTATTGTGAATTGTTGATTCTGCTTATTGTAAAATTATTAAGTTCGTTAGCCATCGCTCGTCGATTCAGTTACTTTTAACAAATAATATTAAAAGCTGCTTTTAATTTATCGCTTAAAAGCAAAATATGGGACCAGAGTTGAATCAAGTCCTAAGTCGCATCAAAATCATCCCACAATCAGTCCTACGTGATCTTTTCCAAGGATCACATCGGAAGTACCGCAGACGTAATTTCTAGCTCCTACTTTTTCAACGCCGATAAATATTTTATTTGTTCAATAAACTATAAACGTTTTACTGCGTCGAGTGAAATTGCGATCAAAGAGAAATATGCACAATAAAACGCGAGTCTTATAGAGTTGCTAGCAATACTGTTGCGAGGCAACTTTACCGTTACTTTTTTGTGCCGGAGCCGTGCCATCGAATTGTCAATATTTATATCTCCCGTTTATATAAATAAACTAATAATAAGTTGGACAATTGTTTCAATTTTGTTTTCATTCACGTGCTCACACACTTATACACACATAATTTATTTCTGATTAAGAATAAAGTTGCTCTCAAAACTGAAATAATAAGAAGTCGCTGAAAACAACAAAAACACATGTAAGAGACAATCAGACCTCAAATAATTATCTTTATTTTCTGCCTTGGGCAATAAATTATTCAGACCTAAATCACATTTTGTTAGTGTTTACACTTTATTACACGTTACCCGTCGACTTAACAATACAAGTGAAGGCTAATTTGTATTTATCACGGCTGGAGCGCCGCCGGTGTTATCACGACACCTCAAATTTGTACGAATTACCCAAGTCGTGACACGAGCTGAATGAGTTATGTTGTTCTTTGCATTATTACTAAGAATTTAGGTACCATTCTAGGTTATAATGTTTAATCTTATCGTGAACTTCGTTTTGACGATATAAAAAAAATTCTGAACAAGACTTTTCCTATCAATGCGGCGATGAAAGGTTTTAGAAAAGACAGAATTCTAAGGAACTATGTTTGTATGTAACTTGTTTCATAATATATATTCGGGACATAGATTTGTCTATTTCTAATAATTATTGACGTCTGTAATAATTTATTTTTAACTTTTTATTTTAAAATGAATTCAAATTTTCTAGTCATATAATTTTTGTTATATTTATATCGTAATATGAAGTCAAAGGCGGTATTTTTGGGCGATCCTAAAAAATTATTTGATTGAGAATCCCCAATTCAAGAAAAAAAATTTAAACGTGATCCAATTAAAAGCCAACATCCTTCGTTAGTCCCGTTACCAATTAGCAAACTTGTCCTCAACAAAACGCTGCCATCAATTTTCGATCTTATTTAATTTATACAAATTAATATGTCGTACGGAGGCCGGCCTGGTTTCCATACAACGATTAAATTGTTACAGATCACAATTCAATTAGCGAAGACGTATGTATGTACTCGTACATGTTATAAGATATTGTGGGATCTACAAACTGTGGTCGGAGATGTATAATTTAGTAACAGTGTTGGAAGCTGTCTAATAATTATGACAATATTTGTGGAAAGTACCGGGCTTTTGATCCCTTCGATAGCTTTGAATAATCACTAATCACTTAATGCTGACGCACTAATCACATAAGATCTATTAGATTAAGGGAACTGCTTGCGGCCATAAGTACAGTTTGACTAGTTCAATGACTTCTGTTGTCATTACTGATTATTTATGAAGTAACTTAAAAAAAATATTTTTTGGAATTGGAATATCATTAACGATAATGTTGCCAGTGATTTTTACTACATTGATGTTGCCAGTAGAAAGGTAAATGTAGTTGTAATATAATTTATTTTAACCTAATCCTCCCATTTCCCTGTTAAACATACTTGCCAATTAGCAAACTAACAAAACGCGTTCACCCTTGTTATTTCTCTAACCAAGTTAAGTTATACTATTACCGTTCTGCCTAACGAACGGCAAGTATACATGAATAGGCACACAGTACAGAAATAACAGTAAATTATATAAAACGTGATGTTTTAGAGGCGAAAATTTAGAAGCTAATTTAGAAGCGACGTGTGCACTTATTTATTTTCACACGCATTTAAGTAATAGGTAGGTACATACAGTATTACGAAGTTATGAAATCAAATTACATTACCTGCAAATACAAGATGTACATTTACTTAAGTTTTGTTAGATATACCTAATCGTGCGAAGATCAACAACAAAATGATAACAGTTATTCATTGACTTATTGTTTACATTTAACTGTGGTTCTTCAGTTCTAAATATACTTATTGTGCTGTTTGTCCAGCCTGTTGCATCGCTTTACGATCAGATTTTGTTTGAACAAGTCATTAAGCTGTTACTCACACTTACTACTTTGTAACAACATTAGAGCCACAGAAATGTTGTACGAATTGGTCTGATAAAATTATAAGCGCCACCTGAATTTAAGAAATGTGTATGGTTTTAATATTACCTGGTTATAGGCGCTTTAAAAGTTGTTATAGTAATTGCTTTGAATAGTTTTTTTAAATGTCCAACTGTTATTTGTTAGTTGGCGTAAGTCAAATATAAAGACAAAATCTTGTCTAGGCCTTCAGAAGACATAAAATGGCTGCTCCACATGTTATACGCCGAATTATGTTTCTTTTTCATACAATAATATAGAGAAGGCTTGCTTTTTTATGATATATAATAGCAGACGAGCATGCAGGACCTCCTGATGTTAAGTGGTCGCTGCCGCCCATGGACATCTACATCCAACCATGCCTTAGGTCGCATGTACCGCGCTGCTACCCCGGAGGCTGATGTTCGCCTCATGTAAGTTTGGCCGGTGTAGATGTATTACTTTTAATGTAACCTTCTTTAGCTATTATGTTTAGTTGTAACGTTGGAAGTACTTTTATGTCGCTGAGATGTAGCACGTGTTGCTTAGCTCGAACGTTTGACGAAACAATTCAGTGAATCGAATTAATTTATAACGTTCACCGTTCAACGGAACGTGCCATCGGTAATTTTATTCCTTTTCACAACTCTATACTGTAATTCTGACGTTTGTTTCAGAAAATTAATTCACTAACGCGAAACTCGAGAAGCAATTTATTTCAACGTTGTAGAGCCTTAGCGTATATTTTTTTACGTTTATGAATGGCAAACGAGCATGCAAGCCACGTGATGTTAAGTAGTCACTGCAACCCATGGACATCCACGTCTAACCACAAATACGAGAGAAGTCCTGTCTGAGATCATACGCCTCCAGGTGTGCTACTCACTAGGACTAAGATGGTCGCCTCAAATATAGCGAGTCAGGCAGAAACCCTTCCCAACCGAAACACAAGTGCTAACTACAAGACTTGCTTCACGGCGGGTTATGAGGGCAGCGGTGGTACCTCCCCGCAAGAACTCTGTTAACTCTACTACCTACATATTACTACTATATTTTGCCTTTTAAGGTAGAGCGTCCTAAATATCGACCTATGGGCGACCAGTAGGTAGTTATATCGAAGTGGGTTGCTATGATAAAACAGTTTGAAAGATGTGACCATAATTCTTGGAGGAGAACTCGAGCTGAAGCACTAGCTAGCGATGCCAAGCCACGGGCCACTTGGCTGTAAGTCGATGCTTGAATACGAATGGATAATCTGGCGTATTACGACATTCATCAGTGCGACCGGTAGGCTTTGGTTCAAGATGTTAGCTGAAGCGTTGTCAAATAAATTACTTTTAGAAATAATAGTATTTTTGATATTTAAGTGTAATTTAGTTTTCTGTATATTTTTTGCATTAAATAAGTAATTTTTTTTCTAGAAATACACCAGCTGAAAGAGCGATATTGTCAATGGAAGACGTTTAAAGCCGCCCTTTAAGACAGGACATATATAGGAACTCAAAACATCTTTCTATAACCATGTAACTACTAACTACTATGTTCTTGTAAATAAAGCTAATAATTTAATTTTGATTGTTATCTTGTCGTCACAGAATTCGGATACGAATTTCTTAAAAGTAGATTGAATCCATCGTTAAGTGTTCACGATAAGAGCATATAACAAGATTTATAGCACTAATAAATGCCAATTACTAAAATTGTAATAGTTGTAAATACTTAAGTAATTTTGTTGTGACAAATATGGGGGGTGGAGTGATAGGTATGTGTATCACCTTAAAATTTTGTCACATGTCACTACAGTTAGCGCAAGGCAGAAATTAGAGTTTATCGGAAGGAATGATATTAATGTTCTTATTAGAACACTGTAACTTATACCAACCACGTGACAAAGGTAAACTAACGTCCCTAAGAGGTCTTTCAAATCCTATTGTGGGATTACTATCCCCGCGGGATTGGATTCGCTGGGATCGACAGTATGGCGCTGAGTATGACGTTACGACATAATAATAAAATATAATAAAAAATTGTATGAAATCTAGGTACTTACTTAATAGAGTGACAGATTGAGTATGAATGGTCGAAAGATACATTTTGTTGTCTCGACAGATTTCTACATGAATTCGAACATTTTCAAAAGCTGAAGTGATGGCCTCTGCATCATAAGAAATCGTCATTTATGTCATGTATATTTTTAAATGAATAGAAAAAAAAAATTTTCGAAAGAGTCACCATTCAACACAAGTTTATTTTTCCAGCGCATGTAATGAACATGCATGTCTCTTTGTTCGCCAATTTGTTTTTTCCTTTTTGTTATAATGGAACGTGAGACGTGGGTGTCCTTGCGAGGATATAACGAGCGATCGACTACGACTACAGTGACGAGGAGTTAGCGGACAGGAAGAATCGAAAGAGCTACAGGGCAGAAGTGAAGCTTTGTCGACGTAACAGAGGCGGTACGAAAAGCTAAGCTTCTGTTACAATTGGTTAGTTTAGTAGACGAAACATTATTAGAAAAAATATTGACATAAATTGGAAAGTAATTATATTTTTTTTGTGTGACATTTAAGTATGAAAATTGTTTAATTAATATAAAAAATTATTTGACCATAAACTTATTATGTAACGAATTGCACGCAAAGACTGTAGTTTAGATTTCATTGTAAACATCTGTATCTGTGCCTGTATTATGCAATAAATAATTACTGAACTGCTTGTAATTAGTATTAATATTTAGTTCACTCTTACCTAAGTAATATTTAATATTTGTATATTACTGATCCTCTATCGTCTATTATGTAATAACCTTTACTAACATGATGTTTGTACGAAAATGTGTACCTATATTTAAAACATTAAATAAAAACTGTCTGTAATGTTAATTTTGGTAACCATTTATGGTACATACCTACATGTTCATAGTATTTTAGTAAGAAATTTTAAAAATACGCTATGGGGTCCTTTTTCCGCTATTCTTTATTCACCGCAGCAAGAAGTGCATGATATACGCGTCACTCATACATCATACATCATTACGGGCGATATGCACCGGCTTTAATTTAAAATTTGTACTAGAATGCTCGCTGTTTTGTGCACAATTTACTTGCGTGCTGACTGACGAGAGAGAGAAATTCGTAAGGAGTATAATCTAAAAAATCTCTCGATCATTTAAACAAGCAATAAGGTGGTGCCGGTTTATCTTATCAATCGTCAACGATCCATTTAGAGATGATTTTAAGAATCGCGATCAGATTTGTGTAAAAGGGGAGATTAAATGTCTAATTACATATCTACGTAATTTTTTCTGGTGTATGATAATATGGTAATTAGACGCTGTACCTATCCCATGAATACGTTCTTCCAAACACAAATAAGAGAAACGTCCTATCTGATAGCGTTTACCCTTTATGACTGAGATGACTTCAGATAAGATAAACGGAGAATAATATATGATACTCACATTAATCCTTATTGCATACCAAAATTGAGCATATAACTGCTTCTTTAATCTATACTAATTTATAAAGCTGAAGAGTTTGTTTGTTTGTTTGAACGCGTTAATCTCTGGAACTACAAGTCGGATTAAAAAATGATTTGTGTATGATAGCTACATTCATGAGGAAGGTAATAAGCTATCAAGCATTACGTTACAATTCTTAACGCGGATGAAACCGTAGGGCACAGCCAGTAACATAATATGAAGGATAAAATTGTAAAAATGGATGAACAATTCAAATATGACCACGTTCATGCAATAATCCCGAGTCCCCGAATGGGCGTCATTCATTACTCTCTGCGGTGTGTGTAATGATGACGGACGACCCTCGTTTGGAGCCTTTTAACCCGATACAAAGGTGTAATGTGGGAATTACTATACACTATACTGTGGGAATTACTCATCGCTGTATACAAATGTGGGGGGCGTAAACTTCTGTAATGGTGGTCGGGTGTTGCGGGAATGTCGTTAAAAGTTCTGTTTGTTGTAACGTGCGCTACGAATTGCTTCATCCATCCATCTATCAGCCCTTAGTCTTACCTACCTACTACTGGATATAGGCCTACCTTAGATAGTGCCAATCCGTTCAGTTCTGTGCCTTTAAGTCCAGCGAAATTTGTCTGTCTGATTGTTCCTTTCAAAAGACAAGTGTAGTCAATCTACTACATTACTTGATCAGTAGATTAATGCCCGGTTTACATTATTCCAGTCAGTATAAGATATAAAATATTTTACTGTAGCCTGAAGAATTTTGTAATTTCCTAAATGTATTTAAAAACCCGACAGTGTAAATATTGGCCAAACTACGCTGTTTTAAAAGAGAAACGTGCCGTTTGTAAAGAAGTTTTAGTTTCTGTGCGAGCGCCGGGTCAGCACTTAATGCGAGAGGCACTAACTTTTGCTGAACGTAGTCTTAAAGTATAATAAAAGATATTTGAAGGCGTTTGGAGTGGTTGCAACCCTTTTATATCACTGCTGAATACATGTATTTCCTCATACATCGTAACTTTACAAATTATGTTTAAATTCTTAGATTTTGAACTCTTTGCTGAAAACGCTTTTTATTTAGGTTATTTCTCCTTGTTGACGTTTAGTGAAACGAATTATGTACTTAGTATTATTATTTTTGAGTAATAACCAAAGTTATTAAGTTTCAACAAAAAACGATTACTGCTAATTTCTAAACTATATTAACCGATTGATTCGGGCGCATGAACCAATTACACTGGTGAAGTGCGATTGTTTAAACGGACTATACACTTACAGTGTGTGCAATATGTTTTAATATGGTTTGGTTAAATGTGGTGGTTGAACAATTGCCACAAACAACCGACATTGCTGTAAGTTTTTACGACTAGTGTTTATTTAACGAGACAGCATAGTTACATCTTGATTCCAGTTTTGAAAATGTATTTGAATGATGCAGTTGATAATGAAAATTCCACGTTTAAGTACTGCAATAAAACAGTTTATTGCTCACGAATTCTCATAAACGTCTCTTCTATTAACAAGATTAAAATTCTACGTAAAGGATGAAGATGTCTTTAGATCGTGGGATACATTTATGATATTTTTATCACACGGGAAGAAAAAATGATAATAAACACTTCAAGAAAGGATCTTTAAGTATATTTTAAACCGACTTTGAAAAAGGAGATTCTCAATTCGACTCTAATAACTCTAATAATTTTCGACTGGGTGAACCGATTTAGATGGTTCTTTTTTATTTGAAAGCTGATCCTTTCCGTGTGGTCCCATTTCAATTTGGTCCAGTTCTGACAACGGTATTCATGAGAAAATTATATTATTCTTAGCATTTTTTGCGCGACAATTTTGATGTCGGTTTTTTTACTGACTTTAAGTATGAAATATATTAAAAAGTAAATTTATTAAAAAATATCATATTCTCTCTGTACTAAGAACAAGGAACAAGCCTAACAAAAGCTTACGCTGAGCTTTTGATGCAGACACTAATAACTTCAGAACAAGTGCTAAAGTATATAAAAGTTGAGCTGGTCGGCAAGTTTGTATTGAGGCCACGACTGATACTTAGGAGTGAGTATTTGCCCCATTTCCAGCGGAACGTTTGAATATTTTTTCAAACAAGTTTTGCAAGTTTCATTTTTGGTAAAAATCAACCGGTGATATTACTAGAAGAGCAGGAATATAGGTATTTGTTTAACTCACAGTCCCGCTCGCTAGGATTTCCTATGTCGAGGTTGCCATGGACGCATACAAAGACAATTACACATAACACTCAGAATCTCAGACCAGTAACAGAAATCTAAATAATAGTAAATAAACCTATTCCAAATCTTGTAGCAAGTACTTGTGTTTCGGTGGAGAGTTGTTGCCGCAAACAATATATTTGAGGCGACCATCTTAGTCCTCATGAGTAGGTAGCAACGCCTTCACGAATGATCTCAGATAGGACTTCTTCTATTTGAAGTTAGCCGTGGATGTCCATGGCTTGCAGTTACTACTTAACATCAGGTGAGCTGCATGATCGTTTGCTACTCAAAAACAATAAAAATAAAAATGCAGATATGTTTTAAGACATGTTAGTAGAATATATGGCAAGTACTTGTCAACATGTGCAGCGATATCTCTTCCTGACGATTGAGCGAGCAAATCATGTGAGAGGAAGTTATGCGAGAGGGAGGCAAATAGATTGTCGACATATTTTTTATGACAGCTTTAACACTCTTCTTCGTATCGTATCCACATTATCGATATCATTTCGTGTTTTTGTGTATTATTATTTTCGTTTCGTTGTTTTCGATTATGCAAATACTTTGTTTTTTTAGTGATAGATTAAAAGAGTACATCTTTAATGATAGAAAGTAGGTACACCTAATCTATATCATATATATAGCTACTATAAAAACCGGGTTTTAGTATTGTGAAAGGCTATATATGCCTGCCTGCCTGCCCGCCTGCCCGCCTGCCCGCCTGCCTGCCTGCCTGCCTGTATTATATGTAATTCATATAAATACTAATAAATATTTATATGTATTTCATATCAATATTTATGTTGCAACTACATATTATCATCTTCATGATATGACTAAAATTCAACGTTCAGGCAACTTCATATCTAAAGCACATGCTGTTTGGCAAAATCTTGCTGCTCTCTTGCATAACGCCTTTACACCACATTTGCGAGTGCAATCGTCGGGAAGCGACAATATGGATCTATAGAGACGTAGCGTTAAGAAATATTAGGATTTTGGGTCGTTGACCTGTCTGTTATGGGGTCGAGACTTCCGGAAAGTGTTTACCTTAAGGGTGATATGAGGTTATGATTATTTACTTAACACTAACATAAAATCTACACTTCACTCAACTTCTACAAGTCGCTCTTAAAGCCAATTATTTTAAAAACATTAATTTTCAGAGTTTTTGGGAACGCTGGTAACTTAAACGTTAGTCACTAATATTTGAACAGATATAACTTTTAAACCGTTTACTTATTGAAAGTTAAATAAATTTGCATAAGTGTCAATAAAGTTAGCTTTACAGTTAATAAAACAATTTTTATTTCGTTTTACTTTTATTTTCTTTAGAAACTAAAATATACTTAATACCATCAACAGGTCTCTAAATAAATACGTCATTGGATATTTGGAGGAAAGCCTCGATATTTATCTTCAAAAAGCATTGTTTCAACGCGTCCAAACAGTGGAATGAGTGCAGTTGGGAGGGGATAAAACATTATGGTGCCAGTGAATAAATTGTATTCTGCGTTCAGCGATACTTTTTACGTACATGCGAATGCCAAACTCTACAGTTAGAATTGGGGTTCCGGTTA
>DWQK01000573.1:0-19842 GCA_018231225.1 Noctuana stator
TAACTAGTGCCTGCTAGATGCTAAGTCTGACAAAGGCTCACAGCTATTGCATTTCGACGAGCCATATTATACGTAAATTACCAACGTTTTATTCGTCTATTTTTATGATAATTATTATCAGATGCCATGCCAGACCACTAGATGTTAAATAGTCCGTGTTCTCAGAAATATATTGAATTGATCTATGTCTATAAAGAAGGAATGAATGATATATTTGGACGTAAAAATCTAAAAATGTTATCGAATTTCATTTTATTTGTTCAGGATTACATTGTTGTTGTTAATTTTTTTTAATGTAAACACACACTTATATTCGCGTCCTAAAGCTTCACAAGATTCCTGGCATTTGATTACGTTTCTTTTATTCTATAAGAATTCCTGCATAGATGGAATTTGTAGACAAATTAATAGCTCTTCCAAGACACAATAAGATTAAAAACAAAGTCTGACCACGGTCAACTATTTAATTGTATTCATAATACATATTTTAGCTATTGCTATCATTTTTTATTGGGCTTCATAACTATTTACATAAATAAAAATTAAATGGTATGTTAAATTAAAAAAAGCGCTAATCTTATGTGGTTCATAATGCAAACCTAAGCTCCCATGCGTTTATAAAGCCATTCTTTCTGAATAAAAAAATAGTTTACTATATCTCACCATACCGGTTTTTTAATTAACCGTTAAATGGTAATACATATTTGTGGTAGAAAGTTCAGATTTAATAGAAAAACCAGTTTCGTCGTTTAGAACCAGTTATTTGACTCGTGACCCCTGACTTCGGCGGTTGAACAGTTAGCCGACATTTAGACAATGTACATGTTACTTATTCACAACATTAAGATACGTACTTACAATACAAGTAGTTGTTAAACTGTTATATGCTCTTTTACATACAAAATAGCATAGACAGAACTTTTACAGTTCTCTTGGGGAGGTACCTCCGCTGAGCTACTTCATAATCATCATCAGAACATTCATAACCCGTCGTGAAGCAAGTATTGTGACATGTTTTTCATATTGGGGAGGCGTGTATGCCGCAAACAAATTATTTGAGGTGACAGTTCTCATGCCACTAGCAACGCATCTACTCGTATGTGCGTACTCAGATATTACTTCTATTTATGGTTGGACGTTTGTGTCCATGGTCTGTACTGACCACTGACATAAATTAGGCCGCAATGCCCGTATGTATGTTAAATACTTATTGACGATTGAAAACAATGTCCAAAAATATTTTAAAATTTATGCACCAGCAATGAGATACCAATTAAGAGCCTTTGGTCAATAAAGGCTCTCTTTGCGGAATCTTGCTTGCTTTAAGTGTAGGAACCTACGTACATACCTAACTACGTCCCCCTTATGATTTTTTGCAATATAACAAAATGAATCTATAATAAACACGTCATGTTAAATATTCTAACAGTTAAATCACAATGAAATCGTTATGTAATTGCGGAAAACCATCTAAGCAGCGCGTGCCTTTACGGTCAGCCGCGTGCCGTGATCCATAAAAAATGAAAATAGTATTGTACGGACATTCGCGCATATGGCTTAGGAGGTAATTAAAAGAGCACGCGGAAGCGTATTCATCATTATTCATTAGCAGCATCACGGGTATGGTTGTTTCCTGGGTTTTTATAGTTTTTTTTGGCGCAGAAAGAGCTTCGCAGATGAGAGGCCCGTGACGCGCTGTTGCACCTCGCTGCCCGCGCGCCACACGTCATAAGACGCTTTAGGAATATCGTTCGATTCGGTTACTAGCTTCCATTAATTTGTAACGGTACGACTAATACAAATTATACGTATTCACTGGTAGAGGTTGCCGACCTTGACTTGTTTGTTTTATTTATTTGTGGTTGAAGGAAATGTGTTTTTCTTTTATTTTTTCTGTATGTATTTTAGTGAGTTATTAATCATATGTCGTGTGTCTCCACAAAAAAAAATCCAGGACTGAAGCATAAAAGGTTAGGTACTAGTTAGGTAGCAGGTCAACGTACAAACTCAGATATGGGTCTTCTATTTTTGTGATAGAGAATAAAGGACTTTATCGGTTCTACATTAAAAATTCTTCAATATTTTATTCGCGCAATTTGATAGATTCGCTTATCCAGTCGTCGTGATAGGGCCATGAAAAATTACTCACGATGAAGTAAACGTGCATGTTGACAGGTCGTTTTGTACAATCTAGAACAAATATATTTTTACAGTAAACTATTCACAAGGCTTTGTGCAATGAAAGCTAAAGTGAGACGTCAACGCGATCTGATGTGGAGCTGCTTGTTACGCGATATAGCTCAGTGGAGCATGGCAAAGTTTTTACTACAGACACTACGTAATCGATTCGCCACGAGATGTTCTCGTACTGATCGTAGCTCGCAGCCGCTGATGCGAGAAGGGTAACAGATAAGGCACGTTCAGAAGCGTTGTTTCCTCATTAGAGTAAATAAAGTGTATCTTGTACATAATAATCTTCATTTAAATATCTATTAATAGGTATTTCTAAACGCAGTCTCTTTTCGAACGTTTGAAATGGAAAAGTATGTGAATGTCAATAATTAAAAGCGCTCTGACTTGACGTGTGATAGTTCAAATATAATATTATCAATAATATAAAAATGTTGGATTTACTGAGCTGCCTAACACTATACATTTAAAATGCTTTGTCGTGAATGAATTCTCATGGATTATAGTACAGCCTAAACGACTGATCTAAGATCTTAGACCTAGATAAAACATGGAGGGTGTGTTTTTTGTATGACGTAGCATTCAATAAAAAAAGATTTTGCCATATTCTGCGCCTAAGGTGGTGAAAAACGGGGAAAACCATTGTACATAACAACATGATTCCATTAATTCACGTGGACGAAGTCGCAGACAAGAGCTAGTAGTCTATAAACATACAGTGATGTCGTGAAGGCAAAATAAATACGAGTACATAACAATTGCGTGAAGACGCATTGTCAATGCACTCAGGGTCTTTTCCGGTATATTTACACTTATCATATGATTTATTGACAGCCGTATGTATTCCTTTGTGAAAGATTTAAGCATTGTGTGCAACGATTGCTATTCGTCACTCACTGATATGAATATAGATACGAGTAAGTCCATTTAAGCTTTTTCAATACTAAGATTGTTATCGTTAATGGTAAATTTTCTTTGGGGGAGGATAATGACATAATCCTAAACATTATTCTATAGTTAATTATATAAGACTACTAGATACCAGTTATATTAGCGAATACACGAAATGCCATAATATGCATACTTACGTCAGGTATACAAACAGAAAAAGGCACAGAATCCAAAATAAATTACTAAACTCTTTTATAGTTAAAGTTACCTATTTTATTTATTACTTTTTAGCTTGAAGTTGGTTTTTATTTTTATACTTAATTTACTTTCACAATTTATACTAAGAAATGCAATATTTACATCATTAAGATCATAAACAGTACGGTATCGATGTAAATCAGATGTATTGTTCACATACTTAGTTGCTATGGAATGATGAGCGTACACGAAACGAGCATTATACCTCATTCTGTTTATCAAAATCGTAGGCGGCGCTTTATTCCAGTCTAACGATCATTCGGATATACCGTTTGGCTACCACCGGCCCGCGGCTAACGGGACCGCACTGGCCCTTCGCCGGCGATTCACTCTGATCATATTTTGAGTTATATAACACGGGGGCCACGGTACCGTGGCGTGGCTATGAATGAATTGTTAAACTGTACCTTGACCTTGCTGTGGTGCCGATGCGTTAAAGGAATGTATTAAAAACGTCTTTGCCGCTGGGCTGGATTTTGACGCTTTCCTTTTGAGATATTGGGTCTTGATACTCTTGATATTTAAGTTGAATTGTCTTAGCTTTAGTACATTTAAAAGGTTTATTACATGGTTCTACGAGTATGTACATATTGTTGATGGAACAAAACATTTTTATTGTTACCAGTAAAAAATATATAACTAAGTAGCTAACTTACCAAACGTTGTCTGCCATATAAAATGAAGATGGGTGGTAAAAGAATTTAAGGGTATTTTTACCTGTGAAATCTTAAAACCAATTTTGGCTGGACTACCCTTATCACTTTGAGGGTATGAAAAATAGTTTACGTCCTATTCTCAGACCTACTGAATATATACAATTTTTTATAAGAATTCGTCAAGTTTGCCAATAGAAAATAACACACGAATTTTATATATTAGAAGAGATTACTTAGAAAATTCCATCTACAAAAATTTCTCTATCGTTGTCATTTGGAACAATACAGTATTACAGAAAAATTACAAGGATAAAGCCTTGCTACGTTTCCAATCCATTAGATACGAAGCTCTAACGCGTTCTAAAAACGGTAGTTTGTGAAGATTGATCTTGAATGTACCTATACTTCCATACCTATATAATCAATGATTCTACAGGTTAGTTACACTAAGTTACTAAGTTGCATATAATTGATCGCGCTATAAAAATGTCAAATTTCGTGTTCAAAAAAGTTGAATGACCTATTGAATAAGTACGATAGTATGAAAACTTTTGATATCTACAAAAATAAATCTAAAATAGCATAATAATAACACAAGATACCAGGCATTAAACTGAAATTGCAATTTTACGATAAAACTGATATTCTTTGTACTGAATAGATACCTACACTATTTTATCTATTTGAAAGTGCGATGTGATCCTAAATTTAGAGGATTGTTTACTACACACTTTTCTTAAGTCGTCTGGGAGAGCGTTCCAAAGCGTGTATGCATTCCCTTATTGGGGACAAAGTCGATAGGACACCAGAGTGGTAAAGTGGAAAAGATAAAACGACAAAAGATTTGGAAGAACGAAGCTGAAAAGTAAACTAAGGTTTAAATAAAATACAATAGGTATATACATAAACAAACGCACGCTAATTAGAAACAAAATATGGAGTAACTTACCTGAGGGCGTAAAGTATTGTGCCTTGAATAGTAATCGTGCTGGTAGAAACTTGTGGGCGATAACGGGGGCCGGTACTTCTTGTGGCCGTAGCCCATTGTGTCCATCGTATGCATTTTCACCACCAACACTTAGCTCATCACCTTCAATAGTGTCTTTAAACGGTCAAGGCTTCGCTCTTACATATCATTGATTGTTTTGCCTACAACAAAAATAAAAAATGTTGATGTTTTTCACAGGTAAGTACATAAAAAATATACTTATGTTATGTAGGTAAAAAATAGCACAAGGCATGTCCGAGTAGTTTAATAAAAAACAGAGGCGTACCAAATACCTTAAGATTATAATCATATTGTAAGCAAATCGCTCTAATTAGATTTATTTATTAACAATGCCTCTTTTTGTGAACGCGTCACGATTATTTATATTAGAGCATTGATTTGTAGGCAAACTATTAACGCGAGGGGCCATAAAAATAAAACGAATGTAAATACATAAATTCACATTGATGGTTGACTGGAGAGAATTACGATTAAAAAGTATATTTATTATTTTACGAAACGTACAAATAGGTAATAAAATACGAAGAAAACAAGAGTAAGACGCAAAAACTTAAACTTCACTAGCACTGCACTATTATGTAGCTAAGAATTTTAAATATAATTATTTAACTTTAATTACTTATATATATTTTAAATATTTTTATCCATTCCATCCAATTTGTGTCGACGATGCTGCCAAATTTAATTCCGTTCTCCATAGTTACGAGTAGGTACGTACTCCTGACACTCTTTAAAATACTTGTCGTGAGCGGGCCGGAGTTGGCCGTACTTTGCCTGCCTCTGTGTTAATGTGTCTGTAGATTTTTTTGTGATAATAAGTCAGCGAACGCCGTAGTTACAAAAGAATACAATAGCATAGCACATAAGCTCACTTGAAGACTTCCGCCCGCGCTGTTGTCACAGCCTAGCATACCACCGATCCAACGTTTTTATTGAGGTAGTACTACAGAGTAGACTATTCCCAGACACATCGCTCGTCAAATAATGCTAAAGTGTTATCTGATTGCGATATCATTGATGCGTTTCTTTTCCTAAGACCTAAGATGGTCGTCTTATAGGTACTTTAAGCAGTGATAGTTCAGTGGTTAAGAAATATTCTTCTTATTCGAGAAGACCGGATTCACATTTCATCACATACCTACACGTAAAGACAATTACAGAAACACACACACTGAAAACGGAAATCTAAATTCATTATAATAATAGAAACTTCTGCCCGCTGGAAATCGAACCCGGCGTGGTGGACCTGCATGTTACCACACGGTCTGTCAAATTCTCTCTTCCTAGAAATAATAATGCATTTGAGATAATCAAATTGCTCACCTCTGCAGTATATCTTCTATTCCCATCATAAATATTATTTACTAACAGTTTATTGATAGTGAAATATGCTAATAGCATTTGAATATTCTGTTATTATCGTGCATTCTGGCGACACTAGTAATACTGGTTGTATAAATTAAATGGTTGTAAAGTGACGCTCTAACCATAACGGTAACCGTCCACTTTGACGCTCGCGTATTCACTTTTGTAATATTTATCTTGGTTTATAATTTACTAGCGACCCGCCCCTACTTCACTTGCATCCAATTCACATTCATTTGTGGTGTCTTTTGTGTTTAAAAAAGAATATTTAACACTTTGTTTTCTAAAAAAATGCGCTAACGTAAGAAAGAAAAAGCTTAATCAAAGGGATATACTGATTGGTGAAGACACCGTGAAAAAGAAATGAATTTGCCATATATATACTTGATACTGTAAAGGTAAAGTACTTGCACGTCGTTATCGTAGTTCAACTTCAATGTCATTAAGGTAGTTTAATGCAATGCGATTAGCAACAGAACCATACACAATAAGGCCCGCATAACAAACAGAACTAAGATTGAGGTCCATCTTGAGTCCGATCCTAAGTATTAAAGACCGCGTTCAGTTTTTAATACGGCCCTAAGTAATTTTGCGAACGTTTTTTTGCTTTACACGATAATTTTTTTTCTACCGCAAACAATTCAGAAGCCGACCTCAGCTCACGGCCAGTCGTTGCACTGTATATTGTGCCGACTACCGATGTTAACATGGCTGAATGGATATTTTTTATCATTTCATATCCACCGATGATGTACCTACCTGGTCTATTATAAAGAAATTAACAAAAACTACTAGCAATGTCGGAATTAATTGTTGATCGTTATCAGGAAGCCGTTGGTCAATTTAGTATTATGTATATTACAAAGTATCATTTTTATAGGCACTTGTGATGAAATAAATTATACACTCTCTTATACACTCTGTTATACACTCTCTTTCTTTCTTACATTTTATCAATACATTACCTTTTTATTCTGGTATAGGAATGAGTTTGACGAAAATCATTTAACGTAAAAGTTTTCTTTTTCTGTTTTTATTTTCTAGTTTTTAAAAGCAATGGATTCGTCAAAAGTCTCAAAACCAATCAAGTGGGCCAAACTCTGAGGCCACTAGTGACGGTTGAAGCATTCATAATTTAATGGAAAAAATGGATCACACAAAGATTGTTCTCGTGTGCTTGTTATAACGCAATAAACGATTTACGATGGCAAAGAGCACATTCATTCTAAGGTCTAACCATAACGCCCTTAGAGAATTTCGCGGCGTCGTTGAAACAGAAGAGGTATTCACATCGTTAACACGTACACTTATATTGCCTAACGAAGCCTTCAAGAGCAGACCTTGCTCTAGCTCCTGAGCTGCAGCTGACTCACTGTACGCATCGTGAGAACTGACGCATAATTGTATATCGAAGCTCAGCAGTTCAGAAAATTGTCTAATCCCATAGTAGATACTTTAGTAATACCTAGTGTATGCGTAAGTTCGTACCTATGTTTGTATAAACGTCTTGGAGGAAAACAGTAAATATGTAAAACACTCATGTTTTACTAGTAAATACTTACTAGTAAAACCGAATATTATAGCAAAGTAGAAGTAAGAATGACTAATTTGAATCGAAGATTTTTCTTCGGCTTAACGATTTTAGATTAATGAGTAATTTTGGATTCATTTAATTAGAATATTGATTCTTAGTTGATTAATTACAACGTTATTTGACCGATAAGTAGGTTTTAATTGAATACAAAGGGTTAAATGTTAGGATAAAAAATTCATTATTCAGGTATTTAGTAGTATATGCTAGTAAATACTACAGATCAAAAGCTATTAACCTTAAGGGTATTTTTTTATAAAGTAATCAGATAATCATGTAAATGTGAGTCTGGTTGTTGTTGATAAACAAATGCCTTCATTGACTTTAACATTGAGTGCGACGCAGCTCAATGTCAATGTCACCTTTCCACTCCGCAGCGTGTCACTAGTGTCACTACGCCACAGTTCGCCACTTGCACAGCTTGCTATAATCATAAAAAATATGAAAAACATCTACTTAGCACAAATAAACACTAAGGTACAATAAGATCTTTGTATTTTTTACACTTAAAATATTCAAATGAATCCATATAAGTATACGAAATTTAATATAATTGCATAATTAAATAATGCAGTAATTAAAACCAAAAAAGTTATTAAAACAATACTTAAAAGTAATCTAACAGAAGCAATACATTTTAAGCGGTGTGGCCGCCTTTCAAATCCGAGATCAACGAACTGTCTACGAAAGTACAGCGTTATTGTTGTTTGTATTATAATTTGCATACTTGTTATCCTCCCGAACGTTATAACCAATTATAATATAATGTAAACGTCCAATGGTTCAGTATCGAAGTTAGGAAAAGTGTTAAATAGCGATGAAACGTATAAATAAATGTAAGATCGGGGTTAACTAACGCGATTTGTCGCGGAATTCGGCCAATACGGTATCGCACGTGCGTAAAATGTGCACAGAATTATGTGACTGGATAATACAACACAAAAGAGAAACTGTTCTAAAATCTTTCTAACAACATAATTAGGTATATAGGTTAGTGGTTTGTGTTATGTTGTTGCATTGCTAAAAGGCATGAAACTATCCTATTTTATGTTTTAAGCGCCTTCAGTCAAGTATAAGCTTCCACTACTGTGACGGTGCTTTAAAAGGGAGAATTCAACATCTTTGACGGTCTTGAGGGAGGCATTCGAAAGTTCAAGTTTAATTCTATTTTTATTTGTCTATTGTCTGCTCGCCTCACTTTTCAATATATTTTACAGCTAAGTAGCTATACAAATAACATTACAGAAATTATAACATCGCAACTAACATCTATATTTTGAGTTTAGAAGATACGAACGTTATGTCGTTGCAGACCATGAGCAAAGCCAAGTTAGTTTAGTTTACCTCATAAAAAAATTGTACATACCTACACGTCTCTTTTAACCCAAGTTAAAGTAAGCAACAGACCAAGACGGTTCACAACGGGCTAACTTTTTCAAAAGGTGCTTCTTTAAATTTATACGATAAATATATTTAGCTTAGCTCGCAGTTTAGTTCCTCATTAAACGTGTTTCTCAGATTGGTATGTTTCCTGATGCTGACTTCGTAATTCTGAGCCTCCATGTCACGACGCTCCCGCACTCTGGCCTCACCTGAAGTCAGACTCCGTGAGACCTATTGGCCTCGACAATGACGTCATGTGAGTAATTGAGCTATTACCTGATAAACGTGCATGTTATGTTAAGATACGTAATGTAATAACAGTTGTAGAGCTTTTTTATTGTGCTTTATAACTTCTTAACGCTAATTTTACTAACCATACTCTAGAGTCATAGTTAGGTTTGTAAAGTTTGTCTCCATTCGGCGGATCCCAGGAGATAAGAACATGATAATCCAAGTATTTTAAAAGCACTTAAGGCTAAAAGCTTACTTGCCTTCGCTGCCGCTAAAAGCTAAATTATTTATGCCCAGAAATATTTTCAAACTTTAACAGCTTTGTTTCTTGAACTGCGAATACATTATTAAAGGGTTATCTTAATAAGCTGTATTCTATCTTGTTGGTAACATTTTTTAAGAGAAAGAAAAAGATAAGATGATTTCGTAAGGTATTTTGCTCGCGCCGAGCTTAAAGATTCTTGCGAGTAACAGTAAATCTGGAACAATAGGTGCGTGACGTAAATTAGAGAAAAAGTGCAGTCGAAGTGAATGCATAGCGTGGTGGCAGTGGCTGGTTACAGCACCGATGGTAATTGTACGGGGAACGAGGCGATATTAACATTGAATGGCTAACAGTGTCGCACCATGCCATCGCATCCTAAACTGTACCTACTCGTATTAGATAACTTACGTGACGTACAATACCTACGTACATAACTCTTTTCATATAGTATATCATAAAATATCATCTTTGTTTCATAAAATTCAAAGAATGAGTTGCATATGTACAGTGCCGGTCCGCACACTCCGCACAGTTTTGTTATATAAAGGGTAGAACAAACTGTTTTCATTTTCTAAAGGGAGAGGGCGAGTTATATGCCTCTATATTATTTTAAGCACCATCTACAGGTTTGCTATTAGGTACTGCCATTGCATATGTATGTACATTGTATATTCGTATAAAAGCTCTATTTGTAAGGTATCAACAATATGTGTTACTTTGGTAAATATTCTCAAATTTGCCGGTACTTGACTTGTGTAATGGTTATCATTCCGGTCTGCGTTATTATTTATTGTTTTATATTTATTACTTAGGTACATTAAATTAAACGGATGAACATTATCTAGTACTTATAATTAAGCGTGACTAAGTAATTTGTATGCAGTAAATGGTACATTCATAGCATAATAAGAGACGATCAAACAGAACATAACAGGCAATATTAATAAAGAACGTGATTGATCAGTAACTTATGAATTGGCATTTTCATGAATCCTTCCGGTCTTTGATCGTGATCACTCCGTTTATGTACGATTATAAACAATGAACATATTATTTGCTTTAATTAATATAAAATAAATTTGTTAAATACGATAATGATATACGATGCATGAATAATGTCCGTAAGCTAGACGTAGAGCCCATCTCAGGGGCACATCCTGACCCAACAGCCATTGCAACCAATTTTGATTTATTGAAAGTTCAATATTCCCTTATAGTAGTAGCTGCAAATGGATCCGCATGATGCAGAATATGTTCAATTATATACATACACGCAATTAGACATTTTCATAACAAACTTTTTTAATAAAAAAGCAATAAAACAAAATAGTTATCCCTAAACATGGCAGTATACTGATGAAAATAAAATTAAAAGCGACTTGTTTACAAAGCACTTTACATGATATGACGTTGCTTGTTTCCGCTGTATTGCATAAAATTATCGTACACAACAATAAGTGTGTCAACGGTGGCGTCCCGCTACAGTGCGCTTGTCCATCGACTAACAGTCAAAGTTAGCATGTATGCATTCGTGAAACAATCTAAAATAATCTATATCTATATCAATATAATATATAATAATCTATATCAATAATCTATAATCTAAAAACAATTGTCTTCAAAAAATGATAAATTTAATGTAAGTAATTAAATACACTTGATTTTAACGGAATGCCGATATATTTTTTCGAAGGCTTTTGTCTCCCGCTCTACCTAAAAAAGGCACCTAAAGCCGATGAATTCACTGATTGAAATGTATATTTGGCTTTCATTAAATGTATGTCACAATGGATGAAACCATTTGAAATTTAAAAAAACAGAGCGACTGGTGGAGAATGTTACTAAAAGCTTCCCGAAGCGTAAGTTCCTCACTGCACAATCCGCACATGATTAATATTGTAAGCAAATTCATATCTCTAAAAGCACACGCTTCACCACTGATATTGAATCCAAGGACAGCATCCTAATTACAAGTCTCAATTAATCTACATTAATCTTATTAAATTCGGTGTTCATGACTCACCGGATGGACATAAAGCGACCGGTTTTAAATTGAAATGGTGTTTCCATTCAATAACGGCATCTATTTATTTCCATGACAGCTTGAATTTGTATTCTTATTCTTGATACAGTTATGCATTTTACTGTTTCTAAAGATATAAATCTTATTATTATCTTTTTCGTTAATATAGTTGATAACAAAATTTTTTGGACAGCCAATATTTTACTTTCGTAATTTATATTTATCATGTACGTAAAATTTGTGTATTCTGGTCTAATTTCCTGAAAGCCATGTAATAGTTTAAGGATGCTATAAAAATGATAACTTCCTAATAAAGTTGTGATTTAGTATTATGTAAACATGTGTATTTAATTTTACATAGCAAAATTATCTTTAAATCTTGCACAAAAGCGTTATTCAAAGATGTACATTTTACGATGTAAAATGTATAAAGATGAAAGAAAATTCTTCTTTAAATGGTTATATTACGTGCGAATGTGCTTTTAATATCTGATTGGTGAAAACAAGTTATCGGACACATAATATTAATTGCATTATAAATTATAAATGGAATCTTAATGCATGCGAGAACCACCTTCTGTGTGGATAGTTTGCCTGCTACATTTAGTATCTCGTTGAAGTCTTTTTAAGGAAAGCCCTAGCACGCATTATTATGTGGAGACGAGAAATAACGTATTATGTTTTTACTTGCAATTTCGCATTTTTCACACATAAATTATAATTTTAATTAGCATAATATATTCTTTTTAACTAGGAAACGTATTGAATAAGACTGTAATTTCCTAAATTTTAAGTAATTAAATTATGTAATTGTCGTTCCAAGCGTTTATAAAACCTTGAATGTTGATGAAGGAAATAGAAAACGATTCGACCTGCCATTTTTCTATTTAATTTTTTTATCTAGGATAAATATTATATTCCAAACACACCTGGGAGACTAATGTACGCATCGGAATGTACGCGCAGACGACTGGGTATACCAAACGTCTTTATTAGTTCTATTATCTCTATTTTCACTTTTTCCACGATTGAAGTAATTTATGTATTTTCTGCCTATACAGTACTATTTGTACATACTTTTTTAATTAAAAAATAACTGATATAACAATCATTGAGCTATTAAAATAGTTCCAGTTTATTACCGTATATTTTTGTTTATATTTATGTTTTAAATATTTGAAAAAAGTAAGACATATACCTGTTCGATATTTTCCAAAACACAATCAGGAAGCCCTCCAAAGTAAACCGTTTTTTAAATGTAACGTCAACAAACACTGCATTCACTTCCCTTGAAGTCTGTTCTCTTGTTTGCTCATAAAAACAATTGTGTGCCAGATAAGTCGCATTCAAAAAGTATTAGGGTCGTTTGAATTTCGTATGTGGAACGCGACATGAGACTGTCGAGCGCGCAGCCGCGCCGGTACCGACCTGCCGGGTGTGCGTCCGCGCTGCACTTGAACATTGAACTGGGCAACTGACGCGGCAACCCGTCCGCGAAGAGATGAACGCTATATCACCATCACGCGGTAATGACACCAACCTCCCAAAGCTAACGGCGTCGCAGCCACATCTACGCCGATCTAATACTAGGAGCGCTATACGGCCAATGGACAGCAGACCGCAAAAGCACGGAAACTGCGCTGTGGTTTACCGCCGAAGCGAGAGATAGCCTAATTGATCGATCGATAACTGATATCGACTATTATCATGTTAAAAATCTGTATTTTGCTTTCTTAGTAATATAAGTTCAATTTCATCAAAAAATTAACCAAGAATACAAAAAGGAAATGGTAATCATAGGACATGAGTCATAGTTGTAACGGTTTGTGATCCATTCCGATCATCTTACTTTGTGACCTTTCATGGCACTAAATTTAGTTTTTAAGACTTTATGCTAATGATATGCAATTATATATACTTATAGATAATTAATAATTTAAACATTCAATAATGATTATCTTTCTAACACGTAATACAATCAAGGTTAATTTGCTAAACACATTCAAAATTATAAACTTATTTTGGTGCTAAAACAAAAATAATATGTGAAACATAAAAACAAAAGATAATGGCTGCCGAAAACAAAGTATAACATTTTTAACTCAAACAATGGATTTTATTTCTACTTAAGGCTGCTTTATAAATAATTTTATTTATAAGTTTCGAGGAACAATGGTTAGGTGGGCTTGAGTGTGACTTAGTAAAGCTGCAATAATATCGACATCCTGTGAATATCCTAGCATGAACGTGTCCGCGCCGACCGGGCATCGAACCCAGGGTAGCCCCCCGGCCCCGCCGACCACTACACCAACACGTACGCGATACGGTTAGTGTTATTAAATCTATAATATACTATACATTGAACGCATTAGAAATTGGTTTGAAAGATCTCACGTTCGATAGAATTGTTGGCTTGAATTGTTAGTAAAATTAGATAAAATTAGATAATGGTAATAAGTTTTCATACAAAAGATCTTAAATAGTTTGTAGTAATAGCAATTCTTTCTTTCAATTTAATATTTATATAACTCCACCAACCCAGCTAAAAATGTAGTGTGCAACCTATCTTTCCAATTCGTACCTATCATACAAGACAAATAGCAACTTCAACAATATTGGCATATTGTTTACGTCACCTATTCGTTTTTTGCTCAAAAATCTAAACAATAAAAGGGTTACGGATATTATTTATAAGTTATTGTCGTTATATTACACTACTGCACCTTTATCGCTCCTTCTATCGCAGTCCTACATCACCCAGAGTTCTCTTATCGCGCTTATGGTTTATGCATCCTGCGATTGCTTTAATACACTATGGGAACGATTGCCTTCACTACCTTTGCTAGCAACTTACAAATTGCTTACCTTTTTACATAATTAGATTTAAAAATGACAATTTGGAATAAAATGATAGTAATAGTTTTCTTTATTTCTTCATTTATTACTTAAACAATTGAGCAATCGATATTAAGCTAAATCTTGAGTACCTAAAAGAAAAACGTTTACAAATACAAATTAAACGTGACTCAATTTCTTTTCTCATTCAACAGGCGGTCGGCAACCTTTTGGCTTGCAAGGGTTGCAAATTGGCAAAATAAAGTGACGAGTGAGTTTAGACGGGTCGCACTTATTTTCCTTTTTTTTTATAACAGTTATGTTAATGTGGTAGATGTTACAAAAAAATTACATCTGTACAATATTAACAAAAAAATATATTTTCTTTAATTCGAATCCGACTGCATTTCCAAAACATCGCAGACCACTGATTGCCGACCCCTGATAACGTTTTTAAGTCATGTTCAATAAGCGAAGGAAACAGAACTTGCTTCTCAATTTACACAAGTTCTGTAACACCATCAAAAATTTGACCACCACAGGGTAACAAAGGATTTGGAAACAAGTTTAATGACTACTTTACTCACCTCGTGTTACCGTCGTTCCCCTGTGGCAGTAACCGTCCTAAATTAAATTTCCTATTTTCCTAACTATTCATTTTCATAATGTTTAGAAATTGCATCTAGTATAAACTGGAACATGGTCGGGTTTATCCAGCTGAGACCAGAAGGAAGGTCCCATGAGTCTAAACTTCTAGCTTTCCTTCCCACAGTGCGTTCTAAGAAGTAATCGTCATATTCTAAGCTGTAATCCGGAATAATAGGGTTGAATTTAGCGTAGTAAATAGCAGAGAAACACGCGTACAAAAGCAGGGCAGCCGTGAATAACTGAAATAAAGAAAAAAGTTTAATTATTAATTATATTATTTAATATAATTTATTTGTAAGAAAATTAGGTTATAACTCAACCTTTAGGTACGTACTCATTGAAGAAGTTTCATTAATGTATAAAATATATCTCTCATAAAAAGCATAAAATTAGAAATAAGTTATTTATTTTCTCCGTTCGTTCGCGGTAATTTTTATTTTAACCCTAATTAATTTAGTTTTATTTAATTCTGTTTCCAGAACTTCTCATGTACCTATATATACTTTAATTATCTCAAATCTCACACCATTCCACCACTACGCGCAATTTCCATAAAAAGACATTTGAAGTTTTCGCTTCACATAATAATATTATTACATAGATAACATTACAATGACTTTCAATTTTTTTTTTAATCGAATTAATATATTTGACCTAGGTGTGAGATCTCAACACACGCGTGAGATTGATTGCTGCAAACCGTTTTTAAACGCATAGCAGGTCGTTCATCCGAAGTGCCTACACTCTAGTGTCTGATTATTATGAGTGTATCAAAACTCTTGAAAGTGGTTTGGAGGTCAAAACACTCTTAGGCAGTATAAACGTGATTCTGTAAACAATTTTGTGATAAAATCTTCAATATCAAAAAATTATTCAACTCAATGAAGCTAAAAAATTATACTGGGGCGGGGTGGTGAAGTATCACGCCTTCCCCAGATTTAGGGAGAGACCTATGCCCAGGAGAGGGACATAAAAAAGGTTACATGCCTTACCTGCATTCAAATGACGACCCACGAGGTGTAATTATACACCATTCGAAAGGACCTAGGTTCGATTCCCCGCGGGACGGAAATTTTAAATAATGAATCCAAGTGCGGGGCTACGAGTGTGGGCCATTTATTATTATCATTATGCTTGTTTGAATGTTGCTTGTTACTTCTATAATATTTATTAAACTAACAACAGGGTTACGTTATAATTCAAACGAAATATACAAAATTGATTATGTCATTCAGGATATCAACGTTTTAAAGTACCTGATACAGAGGAAACTATCATTTTTATTAGCTCAACCACAAAAATAACAAATCACGGAGCACGCAACATACGGAAATATTTTGAGAAGAACCACTTAAAGCACGACCGTGAAAATAGGTGCACGTTCTTATGTGACTTCAAATTAACGACGTGTTTCCTTCATACATACTCTATACACTATAATGAGGATTGCGTGGGAAAGTCATGTTAATTTACAACAAACGCAGTGTTTGTACGTCCTTAACAAAATCCTTTAGTATCAAATGACGATGCATTTGTGTTTTGTTATTGTTGTCATTTACTATAATCTTTTTATATATACTGTAGCGTCTGGCAATATTTTTATAATTCTGTATTATTTTAATAGTTTTTTTACTTCCATTACAAATTAATTGCACGAGAAATCAATTTTTAAATAATTGAAAATGTATGTGAATCAATAAGATTTAATAGGTTAACGGATGACAATTAGGTTTAAAACAGAGGTCTTAAAGGCGACGGCGAGGGATCTCGGGAGAGGCTATCGGAATCAGACCAGGTTTTTAGTGGTGAAACTATATATTTTACTGCGTTCCTCTCTGAGTCGTGTGACAGACTGTATATAAAACAAATTATAATTATGTTCTGTTCTAATCTGACATTATTTTAAATTAAAATTAAAAATATAAAAAATAAAAGTAAAAAGAGGTCGGTTTGTCACAGGTCTTTGTAAGGTTTTTGAAGTGGCCAGACTTCCTCTAATCAGCATCAACAGCGACCATGCCTGATGGTCACAGCGAACTATGTCAATGTTATGATTCTTGAAATGACGACAAAATTGTTTTGTGCTTTTTTTTATAGAGCAATTAGGCAGTATGATAATTTTGCGCTACGATACGCTACGATGATTTAGAGGTCGTAATCAAAATGTTACATTAACATAAACATGTTTAAAGTTCACATCACCTAAGACAACTTTATTTCACAAACGGCCAACCGGAAACAAAAATCTAAATTCATAATTTAAACCTCTGCTCCGCCGGTAATCGAACCCAGGACTCTTTGAATGGCGGACCGGCAAAAAAGCCACTACAACACACTTGTCCTCAAGGAGTAGAAATTTACTTTAAGTTTAATCGATTTTTGTGATATTATTATTATTTTAATTCATGAGCATTCAAACAGCAGTGAGAAAATAAGGAGTTGATGATGACGATGGCACCACAACATACCTGGAAGACACTCCAAAATTTGAAGGAGCCCTCGTTGATGATCCAGTCATAGTACCCAGCCCAGGGATCAGTATATCTGCCCTGCTTCATGGGTTTAGCAGTAGTCGTGGTTTCGTAGTCATGGTGTTCGTGCTCGTCATAATAGTCCTCTAATCCTCGCCCCTCAACTGCAGTACCGTTTTTCGGCTTAGTTCTTCGAAGCTAAAATTTGAAATTAATAAGTAGATAAGCAATATTATCAGTAGTAGTAAAATATTATATTCAATACTTATAAAATAAACAGTAAGTCGACTGTATTAACTTGTCAAAACAAAGCTTCGGTAATTTTTTTTTAGATTTTGTTATCGGATTCTTTTACAAATATTATTAGAATGATTATATTTATGGTACTTTATTTAAGAACTTTGCATTAGGCCTTTAATTTACAAATATTTTAGTACTAAATGATCAGATAAGTACCAAGGAACGTAGCAAGGCGCTACGATCGTAGCTTTTACTGAAGTAAGAATTTAATGAGAAAATTAATGTTAATTGATATTTTTAATAAACTTTTCTGCTAACATTGTTAAATTTGAAATATTAGTAGATGTGGTGTGATGAGTGTATATTGTATCAGCCACAATAGTAGAGTTGAAAAGATTCACTACGGCACAAAGTAAATAATAATTTTTATTTAATTTATTATTATCAAGTACAATTTGAATACCATGGTTTATTACAATAATATACCTGAATATTTTGTGGCAGATATTCTAAATCTGCTCTTGCGTATTTACACATTATCGCTAGTGCGTATCCAGTCAATTGATTGTCAAAACTCTATGTTAGTAGGGTGCCGTCTACGTGTAATTAGCACCCACGTCGGTCACCCACTTCAGCCGGTGCCGTTATGTGTACTTTAAAGTGACACAGCCACACCTGCACTAATATGAATGAATCGAGAACCGGAGCAACAATTTGAATCAGGTTTGATTGAAGTTTCGTTATTTTTATTCTCGCTACTGTAGTTTACTATAATTAATCATCTTAAAAAAGATTATTAGTTCTAATTATTATCAGTAACAATAAAATTTATAACTCCACAGCTTTTCAAAAGTTATTATAGGTATTGTAGCTTCATTACAATGATTTTTGCTAATTTAATAAAGTATTAGTTAAATAAATAGATGTCACTTACTTGTAATGCTGTAGAATTTCTTTTTGGTATAACTGGAATGGCTGCTCGATTCTTGTTGACGTTTCTAACTACATCTAAAGCAGTCCGGAGAACACTTAAAATGAGCTCTGAAGCTGGCATGTGGTGACTGCCAACCTCTGGTTTTGAAGACATTGAAGACTCTGCTACTTCGTTATTGTATTCAGAACTGAAAAGTTTGAATGAAATTTCATATAAAACTAAAAAATGAGCTGAGTAAAATTTCAGTGAGATAAAAGATATACTTTAACTAGCTGTGCCACGCGGTTCTACCCGCGTTAAGAATAGTAACGTAATGCTTGATAACCATCCTCATGAATGTAGATATCATATACAAAAGACTGACTAAATTGTGAATCTAAACCATTCTCAAGTCCCCTTGAACACACACAACAACTTTCATCAAAATCAGTCCAATCGTTTGGGAGGAGTTCAGTGACATACACACGCACATAAGAAATATAGCTTTTTAATAATTGATTATTTTATTAATTTATTACAATTGCATTGAAATTATTATAATTCGAAACTACGTTAATATTCTTAAACTAAACATGTCTTATCTCTGCATTATAAAGTTTCCTTAACAAGTTTATTGCATTACATACAGAAGAATTTGGATGGAAAAACTTTTATAAAACGAGCTCTTTAATAAACATCTGGTTAAATTGTAAATTGTTATATTTGTACAATAATACTGTAATATTCATTTCATTCAACACTTTTTCCTTACTGTTAAAGTAGTTCAGGTACTTACTGTAGAGGTATATATTTATACTTGGAGTAGGGCGGCGAATGCGGCGTAGCGGTGTCGTATCTCGCGGCGCCCGCGCT
>DWQK01000574.1:0-19841 GCA_018231225.1 Noctuana stator
GTAGTAATATAAAACGTAATAATATAAAAATACCATATTATTATAAATAATAGGTACATCACAATGTCGAAGGTAAAACTTATTAAAATGAAATGATATTTTATCTATTTATTTATCGATTTATTTACAATAGATTGTGTGATAAATTTTCTTAAATAAATATTTAAAATTTTAGTTTTTGAACAAATATGTATTTTGCGGTTAGGTACTACATTATATATCCCATCTCACCTCACTCATATGTTTTGTTTCATTCGATCGCCCTGAAAAATTACTCGCCCACCCCACTCATCCCCTTTTAAAGAAGAATTACCACAAAATACCTGACTAATGTGAATGTCTGCAAATCAAAAATAATGCTTCCACAAATAGATATTTTTCTTATACGTGACTGCGATGTATAAAATAATATTACGCGCTAACTCTATACTAGCGTATCCCAACCCGTTCCTAAGTCCTAGGTCTAGAAATAAAACAGTTAACAATAGGCAAAGTGAGTAACCGGTAAGCGCCATATGTTCAACGGTGGTACAACAGTTAACTATTAATAGTTATAGCTAACTGAGTTATCGACACCGATCTTAGATTGTCAGGAAGTGGTATTTGAACGTATGTTATTTAAAAAAAAAAGAAAAATACAGCCGAACATCGAACCTTCTGTCGTCCATAAAGTCGTATTTGTCCAGCGTGGTGGACAATGGCATAAAGTGCCTAAGCCTTTCCCATATTTGAGAAGAGACCCTTGCCCAGTAGTGAGACAATAATAGGGTAATTTATTTATTCTTAGGAACCGAGTCGGAATAAAGGCGCCATTAATACTAAATATTTGATGTGTCTAATGACTTGCTATAGTTATGATAAAGTGTAAAGTTGGGTTAACTTTCCAGTATTAGGTACCGGTTGTTCCGGGTTCAATCTTAAAACGCACTTTAAATTAGTAGCGAATTCGTATTAGTACCTCTAGCTCTACAGTTTAGAAATTATCAAAATTTTGAAATTTTTATTTAATTTTTATTAAGCACCAACATTTTACCATTGAATATCGTTGTATTATAAACAAAGACTGACTTAATTATGGAATTTAAATGATTTAAAATTTTAATAGCTCTATAATTTAATGGCGCCCATCCAGAAATCTATTTCCTCGTCCCTCAACATAAAAGCAAGGTTTTTGCTTAGAACGCTTTTAGAAACTACACGAGACTATTAAATGTCACACTTAGAACCTTGTCTGTCCATTTACGTTGTCTCAAACGGTATTAATTGTGCCTCAAGCTGGCACTTAGCGACACCGCGCGCGTGGTTATATAACACAAGGTGTTATTGTACGTCATACGGGCGATTATTCTTTGCACTTTCAAGCACCGCACACGGCGGTCGTGAAGCGCGACAAACGCGTTTTTAGCAGATGCGATTATGATATTGCTACGGATGTTTCATGCGTGTAAGGATTTCTTGCGTAATGAGCCCAGTGATTTAGGCAAGAAGGACTGACGTAGGTAAGCTGATGACTGAACGAACGACTGACTCAACTGACGACACGTGTGAGAAGACTGTACCCAAATGTTTATAGGGTTCAATTAATAGTAATTGAACAATAGTATAAATACCCGCGGTTGTTACTATGCCATATTTGATGTACAACCTAACCTTTGCTATTCGTTGCCTATTCCTTACTTCGGACTTCGATTGTCACTTTTTACTATCGTAGCTAGAATAGATTAGCATGTGGCGGTAGGTACCATTATGCTGTTGAAGCGTACGGGTAAACTACAAATAAGCTAGAGATATAGTACGATGATGATAACTTGTTTATGTCGCGCGAAAAACACGCGCGTCTGTTACGCGGTTCAACCGTCTAATGCGTAAGCGTTTAGAGACTGCTTGCACGCGAAATTACTATGTAACCATAAAATTTACGTTTATGACCTATCGATATTTTTAAAGTCTTATACGGCACCATAATTATAGATGGCGGAGCTGTGCAAGAAGCTTGTACATTGTCTTGTCATAATACCGCGTAAAATAAAGGGATACAATTTCAGAAATTATTTATGGAGGCCTGCATGCATATTATTTTATATACGTAGGTGTAAAGTTGTTAATTTAGTTCTATTATCATGTTTTACAGGGCACTCATTATCGTAACTGAACATTACTTTTATTAAAATAATAAATTTTATTTATTATATAAGTTCAGTAGGGTATAAAGTAAAATATGTTTTGCATTGTGTTCTAGAAAGAAACAAAACAGTTTTAAAAGGATTAATTAAATCGTTATTCAACCAACTTAAAAAAAAAAGGATTTTAAAGTAAATATAACTTTCGACTGGGTGAACGGATTTTGATGATACTTTTTTTATCCGAAAGCTAGAGGGTCCCGTGTTGCAAATTTGCATTAGAAGTGCGTTTGAAATCGGTTGTTTACGTAACGCGAGTTATAATTATTAGTTTAATCAGTATCTGACGATCAATATGAAGGGCAACCGCAAAAGTACCTATAGGTAATATAATGTCTATATATTATAAGTAGGTACTACTTCACAAGATACGTGTCATGTACAACATACGAAGTCGAAAAACACTATTCTCTATGTGTGTGTCACACTTGTGGTTTTTGTACCTGCTATATGAATGCTATTTTTATATATCTATAGCCATATAATGCACTCAAGTGTACTTTATACAAGTTACTTCATTATTTTATAAACGGAATGGCCTACAACAAACGCTCTTAAAAATTCTATTCAACGGAGTCGATTTATTCGCTAGTAACTTCTACGGTAACTATATATTTAATATCATTAAAATAAAATACGATTATTACTAGACCTAGAGTCCTGCCATGGGGTGTCGGCACCAATTATGGAACACTGAATTTATCTAAAGAATAAGTCGCGCTCGCTGTGAGGCTGTTTTTGCTATTGTGCCGATAAATTGATAATTGTATCGCGGTATTGTTTGTACAGTAGCAGCTTTCTCGCGGCATTGCTATCCTTGTTAGGCGAACTAATGAACCAATGGCATTCGAGCTATCCGCCGACTTTAAAGTCGGCTGCAATTACTACCGTATCTATAATAATTATCGTTAGAAAATGTCTAGAAGTAGCGTTAGAGGGACCGATCTTGAAATAGATCTAACATTACGCTCTGATACAGTACATTTATACATGCGATAAACATTGCAGTAAAATATTCTGGTTATTAGACACGGATATCTATTTACGTCGTCAGGCAACGGCTGTCGGAGAGTCAATAACAAATTTATCGACATTTGTCGATTGCATGTTGCGGGAATGACTAGAGACAATACTTTTAAATGTCATCGTCTGGGATCCTGCATTTGTTAGTTACTTTTAGACACACAGAAGGCCCTTAAAGCGGACAGATAGACGGACATATTACGAGTAACGTTTTGAATGTAAATTGTGATAGAATTAATGTGCAAGTTGTGCCTCAGGGGTGTCGACAGCAGGTGCATTTACCTTGTTACGGGAGCGTTCTCGTACGGACCTATAAACTTTGAATTTTATTCTTGTGATCCCTAGACATGCAACTGACTGATACATTTTGCCAATTACATAAATGATACTGTCCGCTATCGGAACGCTTTATTATTGAGAACAAAAACATAGGGTATCATAGAGATACTGAAATCAGAATATCGAAGTACTCGCAATGATGATAAGTTCAATTTCTTCTTCTTTTCAACCAATATAAAAAAACGAGGTGTTTCTCCTTTCTTGTAGTCCCATTTCAATTTGGTCCAGTTCTGACTGTAGCACCCTGTCAGACAACCTTAATACCGTATTATGTCGGTATGGTCATTCTGTTCTCCACCAATCCGCATTGGAGCAACGTGAGTATGCTCCAGGCCTTCCCCGGTTGTGGGGAGAGACCCGTGCTCAACAGTGGGACTTAAAGGGTTGAAGGCAGAATAAAAATTGTTGCTAAAAAGAAGTTGACGCAAACATTGTAAGAATTCAACAAACAACCGAAGTTAACATGTAGTTGTAAATAGTAAATACAAAATATTCTCCCCTTGTAAAGTTAAAATTATTGACAAAACTACACATAAAGTTGCAATATCGATACACTTTATCCAACTGAAGTCGACAGGCAGTTATACAAATCAAAGAGCATTTCCATTACGAGATTGGAAACTAAAGTAAACTATTGTTTGCAAGTCGTTCTCAAAACCTTTGCCATGACAAGGGGTCGTAAAATACTAATACGATTTACTGATGGTTTATTTCGATCAGTATTTTCGCTTGATTTTTTTCCTATAATTTGGTTTTGTTATATACAGGTGTTCCGAATGTGTGTCGACAAAAGTGATCTATATAAAATTTTTAATCCTGACTGACTGACGATCAATGTACTGCCCAAACCGCTGATCAAATTCGAAGGGTCCCAGGTTTGATCCCCGGCGGGGCAGAAATTTAAATGACGAATTAAGATTTCTGTTCTCCATCTGGGTGTTTGTGTACTTGTCTTTGTGTGTGTCCATGGCAGCCACGACACGGGGAATCCTAGTGTGGGGCTGTGAGTGTGAAGCGGTTATTTATTTATATAGAGAAAATGTGAGAATTCAAAGCGCCTTAGGAGTACATGTGATTGTGCAAAAAAATAAATTTATAAACTTACTTCTTTGTATGACATCCGATAAGAAAGGATTTTCCGAAATTACCCAGTGATGAATCTACCCTTAAGTGATCAATGAAACGCATATCGGATCAACACACATTTTTATTTATTTAATGAACCAATTAAAAAAAAAAAGGAGAAGATTATCAATTGTTACTTCATAACTGTCGACTGGCTGAACCGATTTGGATAATTTTTTATTTATTTGAAGGCTGATGCTTCCCGTTTGGTCCCATCATAATTTGGTCCTGTTCTAACATCGGCATCGGTGAGAAAATTATATCCCTAAGTCTTAAACAGTACGTGAGCGACAACTTCGAAGTCAGTTTTTGCGTGACGCGTAACCTTATTGTTAAAGGTTCTATACGATGAAACTTCATTCTTTCCTTGGTTCGAGGTTTCGCAAAACCCTTATTGATTGTTACGTGTCCCGTGTTTACGTCTTGTACTGATACGTTTTACGATCGGTATTTCTCGAGCTGCGCTTAGTGCGTGCCAATAAAACGCGAAGCCATCGCACAAGTCGGAATTGCCAATCGGCCGGGTCACTGCAGGTCGATGTTGATCGGATTGTAAGGAGGAAATGTATGCTATAAAGTGTGCTTTTCTGTTCAGATCCTTTTGTCGTAAGCGTGGTGAGAAGTGTAGGAATAAAGTAACAATTACTTATTACAACCTGTGTTTAATCATATGAGTATACTAGCGGTTTCCCCCAGTTTCACCCGCGTTAAGAATTGCAACGTAATGCTTGATAGCCTATAGCCGTCCTCGACAACTGGACTATCTTACACTAAATAAATTTTTCAAATCGGTCCAGTAGTTCCTGAGATTAGCGCGTTCAAACAAACAAACTCTTCAGCTTTATATATTAGTATAGATAATCGTTAAATCTTGAGCCGGTGTTTGAATTTATGCAACGTAACCATTTACTAACAATATATGACATTCGTACTTTTTATTTGACATAATAATTAACAGAATTAAACAATCTCAATAGTACTTAATTTTGAGGTAAACATAAAGATTTCAATTCTGACCGCTGCAGAATACTGAATAATTTTCAATGTGATTATTAAAATTATTGTTAAGATCTTTTTATGAGCGGGCAATCGTAAGACAATTAAAATTGGATAGGATACCTTTTGCATCGTTTTTTTTTTTTTAATTAAAAAAAATGTGACTTGAAATAGTGACTTCCAACTAAAAGCCAATAAAATTCAAAAAGAAGGACTTTGACGTAGAAAACCCGTCAACTTATTGGTACCAACGTCTCGCATTGTTTATGCCCGGAACCCATTCCCCCCGGACCACAGATAAGGTGATACTCGGGTTTAGGATTCGATCGGATGTCCTGTCCAGACGACCGCCGATATCTAGACTTTTGTGAGAGACTGGGATTCAACTTTTAGGTAGGTAGGTATTAAACAAACACCGACCGGGACTAAGCGACTGTATTTGGGGGATGAATTTAGGCTATTGTCTGTTGGATTGGAGTATATGGGTAAACAACAGGAGATACAAATTTGAAGTGTGCATTGTGATAGCATTTTGCAGATATAAAGAATAAGGTACAATCAAATTCAATTCAATATGAAATATAATGTACCTAATAATAGACAGAATGAAGTCTCTAGAGACAACTAATTTACGATAAAAACTATGACCAGCCTCCTTATTAATAAATGAGTCAGCAAAGATATGTGTTAATTAATTATATTATTAAATTAATGTCTTCTACCCGTTTTATGTCCCACTGCTGCGCACGGGTCTCTCCTCATAACCCTGACTTTCGGGTGACTTTCAACCCATAAGCAACGTCTAGTAATTAAATTAGAGCAACAGGCGACCTCTAGTAACAATACTTGCCTTCAACCCTTTTTATTTCCCACTCCTGGGCACGGGTCTTTCCCCACAAACGGGGAAGGCCTGGAACATACTCCACCACGCTGCTCCGATGAGGATTTTGTGGAGGTGTAGAACCATGAACCTTCTTGAAGCATACACTGTTCGCTACGTTGATTGTAATGTGAGAAAATAAAAAAGTACTGGTGAAATTCGGTTAATGTTAATAGTTTGAGAAATGCTTGGACAAACACACACACACCCACACACACACGCGCACATACACATACAAGTACACAAACTTAACCTCCACTACAATTATGATGTTTTTAATTATAAGCTTATTTAACGTACCTAATTATGCACAATGTTAAAATATAGTTACATAATCTGTGTAGGTCACCCTGTTTTGAGGTTAATTTTCATAAATAGATGTCCACTTCATCGTAAACATGAAACAAAATTTGCACTGCAAAGTGAAAGTGAAAATGGAATTAGTCGCCAGCTGAGCTCGAAATTATTTCAAGGTTGTTGTCCTGGGGAGTGGGAGGGGGGATTCGAGAGAAAAGGCTTTCCGTACTGCGACGTAAATTGTCGTGATTTTGTTAAATTTCAAACAAACGGCTAATTCAAGAACCAACTGAAGTTGTGTGGAGAAGTTCACGTGTGGAAAATTTTTTCAGGAAGGTGTAGTGGGAGTCTTAGTAAGTATTTTAGACTTTATCAGTAGCAATTTAAGTTAACGTTATATTAGGTACTAATTAGTCTTAAAAGTTAGACTAGATCACTAGACTGTAAGTTACTTAATTTCGTACTAATTGTAAATAAAGTACTTTCAAGTCGTTCTTACAAATAAAAGGTACTTCTTACAAAAAGCTGTAAGTACCTACTTTCTAGTAAAGGGTTATCTGGGAAGTCTCGTACCATCATAATGGGTTAATGAAGATAGAAAGAAATTATATTTGGAGGAAATGTAACACCTATCCATATTTTTCTCGTATTTTTGGGTACCGTACTCTGAACTCGTGTCCAAACCGAGAGCGAATCTGTTACGAACAAGCGTCGAACAAAGTTGTGTCTTTGGGAACTTCGTCAAAAGTTCCGATTTGCGTGTTCCCTTGTTAGAAAGACGTAAACGTCTGTTGTTCTTTACTACATAGTTTAAAGCAACGTCGCTTCCCGCGACTGTCCTTATGTCTTATGTATGCTTAGATCTTTAAAACTACACAACGGATTTTGATGTAGTTTTTTTAATGGATAGAGTGATTCAAGAGAAAGGTTTTTTCCATGGATACCGTTGTCAGAATTGGACTCAATTGAAATGGGTTCAATGCGGGAACGCACGGTAAGCACTAGCTTTCAAATAACAAAAGTATCATTCAAATCGGTTCATCCAGTCGAAAGTTGAAAAAACAGTCGAATTGAGATCCTTCTTGACTGAAGTCGGATGGAAATTAGTATCTGTTATATAATTCGTAAAATATCTAAAAATGTTTTTACGTTGCCAAATACCGTTGTCACTGTGACAGGTCAGCCATCTTGTGGAGTGACGCATTCCATTTGCCTACTCCTCAGGGAAAGGGAAGGTACCGAATAGCGTGGTTCTATTTAAGAGGCTTGTACACTCACTGTAGGTGTATAAATCTGAAGAGTTTGTTTGAATGCACTAATCTCTGGGACTACAAGTCGGATTTGAAAAATTCTTTTAGTGTATGATAGCTTGTCATGAGGAAGGTTATAGGCTATCAAGCATTACGTTACAATTCCTAACGCGGGTGAAATCGCGGGGCACAGATAGTTAGTTATAGTTATATACATGATACATGCGTGTTTGCAACTAGTGTAGTAGAGTAATGCGGACAATGAGCAGGTAGCTTAAGACAGTACTAAAATATCGCCTGCCTACACACAATGCCACAAATCTCGGGCGGAACACAAATCACCGAGTATTACGCGGCTGATTTACATATCACATGAACGCTCACAAAGCATACGCAACCAAATGTATCTGTAACACGACAGCACTTTATGAGGCTGCATTTGAAACTGCTTAGCTACTGGTACAAGTCACTTGCAAAGCTTAAAAGCCTTGAAAATTCATCAGTTTGTGCCGTGTGTGTAATACTGACGAGATGCGGACTAAACTTATCATTCCTACTCTATATGATATGTAGATACTCTTTACCTTATATATGTTATAAATCTTTTAATTGTGTGTATTATTATTATTATTCATGTATTTAAGTAATGAATAATTATGACTTGACATTAAAAAAGTTTTTCAGTTTTACATTAAAAGATAATTCATTCTTGTATTAGTTACGTAACTGTCAATAGATATGCATTCTTATGAATCAAACAAATATAACTTCGACGATGATATATTAAAAGTTCATAAGTTTATAAGTTACAACGGAATCATAGCTTTACTGTAGCCCAATCACGAATAATAAAAAACTACATTAAGTAATCGAGTTACGTACATACCGTACTTTAATAGACTTTATCCATACGATTTTTAGTTCCCGATACGCCCACGGAGCGCTGTTCAAACCGCATACAAAATTTAGATAGGGCTGATAGTACAAGCTCAAGTGTACTCGTCAGTCTAATCGCAGCACAGTACAAACTAAAGTCGTCCTCTAACCGACAACTTCCGTGCAAGGCGTTCATAAAAAGTCATTACCTACCCCGGGATGTACGTGTTTATGCAAAACTAAATGCGTTGTAAAAGTTAAGTGCAGCCGTAAATACCTGCCTGGGGTCAACTTTATGTCGGCACTTTTTGTATAATTCCTAAGTTTCAAAAACCGCTCTTTTGCAACAATTCACTTGATCCATAGTTAAGCCTATATTGCATAAGACAACATAGTTCAAGTAGATCCTATAAAAACGCATGCAACATACAATTAACGGCTGCGGTTACTTATGACGGTATGACCATCATACACTCTCCAATTTTATGAATAAATTGCTATTTTGAAGTTATACTTCTTTTGGCGGGTTTTGTGAGATAGAATGAGAAATGGTGAAAGAAAAACTTTGCTGTATTTTTCCACTAGCTGGTGCCTGCGACTGCACAGGATTAGTATTTCAAGCAATTCACGCAATAAGTTTATTAATTGTAGCCTGTTATTCTGATGTATACGCTATATTATTGTAAAGTTTCATTAAAATCCGTTCAGTAGTTTTTACGTGAAAGAGTAACAAACCTCCATCCATCCAACCATACTTACAAACTTTCGCGTTTACTTATAATATTACTAGGGTTTGTTGAATAGTCCCGAATGTAGGAGCGACAAGATTTTTATCGTTAATAAGAGATTATAATGAAATTTAAAATGATCACAGAAGGTACTGGCCGAATGTCAATCCATACATGAATGTTTTTGTGAGTCAAAGAATAAACATAAAGCCAGCTGACGTGTATGTTTCTTGTCTTCAATAAAATATACTGTTCATTTAATTTATGTTTTTACCAAAAGAAAGATAGATCCTTTGATATGAAACAGACTAGAGTTCATAACTACAAAATTCATTCGGAATATATCCAACAAATAACAAATGCAAGAAAATAAATGAACGTGTGTGCGTTAACGCCGAGGGCACTACTGGAAATCACACAGATTGGAAGAAAATCACACAGGCATAAAGAAAATAAGATTGTGTTGTACGTACACGTAAGATCGGGCCTGTGTGTGTGAAATAAGCCTTTCGTTGCGCGTGTGTGAGTGATTTCTTTACGGCTGATCTGAATTTTTCGCGTGTATTGGTGCACACAGTCGAATTTGTTAAGGCGGTGACAATTTATGGATAGACTACACAAAACTAAAAAAAATGTGTATAAAAGTAATAACGCCTCAAAGTTATAGCCCCACTATTGGATTAAAAAGACACAAGTAGAAGAAATTACCTTAAATCTATGAGGCGACCCACTTACATGAGGCGACCATCAGCCTCCGGGGTAACAGCGCAACTACATGCGACTTCAAGTAGGACTCGAGCCTGCTTGAGCTTGGTTGTGGATGTCCATGGGTGGCAGTGACCACTTAAGACCAGGTAGCCTGCATGCTCGTCTGCTACTTCATATCATAAAAAAAAATGCTTGTTCCCGTAGTAAAAAAGTGCAGGACCGTAGCGATTTAGAACTAGATTTTTTATCTAATATTTGTAAAAAGATGCTCTGGAAACGTGGAAACTGTTTCATTTTCCGGAGCCCTACCCTTAACTATAGTAACTGTCCCTGTGTGAGTAAAGGTAACCCGTACAGCATTAGTGTGACTTCTATTCAATCTTCTTACGTCCCATTTCGCAGGGACATTTGATTCTGTCCCGCTCCCACCACAGCCCCCCGCATAGCCCCATCCTTTTCTATTCCTAACGGGCTTAGAACCGTGATATATTGTATTGAATGGATTTTTCGTTTCTAAATGGAATTTCTTGGGAACGTACCTATCTGACATCGAGGATGTTAGATCAGACCACAATTTCCTCTTTCCGTTTGTCAAGAAAATGTTAAATTCGAGTAAATTCGATGATGGAATATGTTATATGACGCATCAGTGTGATTGGATATTGGGGCGACCAGACATTATAATGTGGAATTTGCAACGGTTTCTCTTAACAAATATTGTTGTCGAAACGAGAATATCATTGCTTTCTCTCAGTTTACACATTCTATGAAACAAGGTTTTTTTGTTAGGCGATATGTCTACAAAAAATAACGCTTCACACTTACAGCCCCACACTAGGATTCCCTGTGTCGTGGGCGCCATGGACACATACAAAGACAATACACAAACACCCAGACCGAGAACAGAAATCTAAATTCATCATTTAAATTTCTACCGCGCTGGGATTCGAACCCGGGTCCTTTCGAATCGTGGACTGACGTGGTACAACACCACGCGGGTCGTCGTTACGTTAAATGTTAGTTTATTACTTTATCATTTAAACAGCGAATCGCGTTTGGGCAGCGTGGAGGATTATGACCTCAACCTTTTTCATATATGAGTAAAAGAGTCGTATCTAGCAGTGCCACACAGAAGGGTTTTATGATAACAATAATGGTTGAAGCTAATAAGCTTTTATAAACTAGACATGTATTAATTGATCAATGAAATCCTTGGAATTACTAACTTCTTTAAGGCAAATAATATTAAACTTTGACACGCGTAGTTAACTGAAGAATTTAGGCTACGTATAAAACAAGTAACATGCTGACTTGTCAGTCGTTTCAACAATGTTTTAGCGGACACCTTTGTTTTAAATTTGCGTAACATGAAATATTAATTTAAGAATGACGTAAGAGGCTATAAAGTCGGTAAAAGTAAATAAATCTTGATATTAAATTATATTAAATGAATTATTAAAGTCAAAAAAGTGTGAATGGATCCAACGATAAACGATACATGCCTATATCTACACCTGAAAGGCTGCAAGAATGTAGCTCAACTTTCCAATGGTTGTAAGTAAGTACCCACGCAAGTACCATCTGAAGCCACCTCAACTGCGAACGCAAGTGCGACGATCCGTCAAAAATGACAGTAATTTCGCGAGTAGCGAGAACATGTGTGACATTGTGCCGACGCATAAATAAAGAACAAGCCACAAACTACCCTCCGTGCCGCGATCGACAGTCAGCGCCATACGTCACGTTATAAAGTCTCCTTTACTTCATTACCGTGACACTGGCACATTCGTGTCACGTGCCCAAACACGCAGCACAATCATACGTGATCACTAAACGTTGAACATCAAAAAAATAAATTCAAAAGAGACGCGAATACGGAGTAACACTCGCATACCCTTCGGGTATTCCAGAAAATTGGAGGCTCCGAAGAATGGGGAATATTTTGAATTTTTATTATGTACTATTTTCTATTCCGCTCCCAAGGTAACCCTTCCTGCTACAAAGGGGCCTCGCAGACCCGGAGACATTCTATAGGTGCGGGCGGGGGGCCCCATCACCACCCCAGCCCGTTTGGGGAATGATGCCTCCCTGTTCCATCTCGTTTCGCTGTGAAGGATTTAGCAAGTAGCACGTGTAATATACATATGTAGAAAAGCCGCCTTATTCTTGACATATATATTACTGAATAATTCGACATGGGTCGCCTTGGCTCCCTAATAAGGTCACTGTTTGGAAAGACACGCTTCGGAAGGATTATCTTGTGTCAACTTTAAAGGAGTGGTGTTCCTTTGTTGTATCCAAAATTATCTTTGTTAGCTTGTAATCCTTGCTTTTGGGTTAAAGGAAAATGTTTGATGTTGGCCGGGTAATGATAGAGACAGCTCTCTTTGAACTACGAATACCGTATGTAGAGATAATGATATGAACGTTACATCATTCTGCTTTGTGACTTTTATTTATTTTGTATCTAAAAGGAAATATTTTAATATATATGTACCAATGTTTGATACGTCTTTATGACAAAGGAATATCGTGTCTACCTGAATAATTTTATATTTTGTTTCTAAAGCATTGTTATAATGAATCGTCAAATAGAGTTGGACATAATAAAGGAATGCAATGATAGGTATTATTTATGATTTAATATTTTCAACCGACTTTAAAAAAGGAGAGGACTGAATTTGTTTTGTTTGTTACGTAACTCGGTACATAACTTTCGACTGGGTGAACGGATTTTGATGATTCTTTTTTTCTTTGAAAGCTGGTGCTTCGTGTGGTGGTGATTTGGTCCCGTTCTGACAATGGCATCCATGAGAAAACCATATAAGTCTTAGATTTACAAATTTGCATTAAGTACGTGCGCGACAAAATTGAAGTCAGTTGTTTAGTAGCGCGAGTTGTAGGTAAAAATGGTTATTATAATCATTATTATGACTTCGATATCGTATTGAGCATAATGGGTACTTAAGCGAGTGGAACAGTGAATGATATTTAAATAATAGTAAAAAAGGAGTTCGGCAATTCATTGGAAACTTTTTTAGTGTGTTCAACAAAAATTGGCAGAAATTTAAATGATGAATTTAGATTTCTGTTACCGGTCTGGGTGTTTGTGGATTTGTCTTTGTGTGTATCCATGGGACCCACGACACAGGAAATCCTAGTATGGGGCTGTGAGTGTGAAGCGTAATAGAACTTAGCTCTATTAACAGTAGGAATTGCGTGTGTGTTCCGATCATGAGCTGAAGCAATTCTCCCAATCTTTTTTTCAGTTCGTCATAAATATAGTTATTGAAATGGTATTGGCGTTACCATAAATAGTGGTAGTTATAACTTCGCTACATCGAATCGTTGACGACAAACGCTTCGGTCACGAGATTGCCTGCAGAACTTAACGTTGATTTTATGACTTAACAAAACGGAAACTTTTAACATAAATGTAACCTATTTAACGGGGATTATAAGCTACCTACAGCTGTTGACTTGTTCTACATTTGGTTTTCTTTAAATCTTCGTCATCGTCATTTCATTATTGTTCCACTGCTGGGCTCGTGTGGGCTTTAGTCCACATTTCTATGGTATATTATTTAAATACGGTACATCGGCTTTAGGCGCCCTTTTGGCTCAAGTGGGCCAGTTGATAAAAGCAGAAAAATCCTTCGGCACTCCTTTAAAATGAAACGTAGATACAAATTACAAATTATTAACTAATTATGAACTATAGCTTTTCCGAGCTATTGAAACTCACTTAACTAACTTTATAAATTATCTATTTCAGGTGCAGAAAGTTAAATATTACAGAAGATCACATCACAGCCATTAAACAATTACCTCACCTTCCCACAGCAATCCAAATGACCCAAATACAACAATCAACAAGTGGTCCAATCTCAACGCCTCCTAATTCTCCTCCCCCTATTGACTCGCTCATTACGGAGCCCATTAGCCCCGACCTACTCCAACGCGGCTCACATTCCGAATTACAGAATGAGCGTCTTATATTTTAAGAAAATGGGAAAGATTTGTCACCCGTCGCCCATAAGTAATGGTGATCGCTTTATGCAATATAGTTTTGCGAACTTTACAACGACAATATGTTTTTAAGTATATCTGCAAATTGCTTAAACATTTTTTGTTTGTTAATAAAAAACAAATTTTTGATAAACCGAAAATTGTAAATTCTAAATCTTTGATTAGCGCTTTTATTGGGTATATTTCTTAAACTAGAAATAAATAAATTTTATCTAATTATATCAATTTTTTTTAGACCATAAAGTTTTGCCTTTATATTAATTAAGCTTACTTTAACTAGTCATTTTTATAGGTATTCTTTTGTAGACTTATTTAAAAGTCCACCCCTTGCTCCCCAGGATAGTGTGCCTGATTACACAATATAAATGTAAATATTAAACGCATATTTAAATCTATCCTTTTACTCTGGTGAAAACAAGAAAAAAACTTTCGTTAAGAAGACATGCAAATACGACACAACAGTTCTCCACTCAAGAAAGTTCAATCAAACTTTCTCGCATAACGCCGACCAAGGCGGTATAATTAAACGCTCATGAATGGGAGCGAGCGAGAGGACCGTGCGAGCAGGACAACGGCGTCTAGAGGACGTAATCAGTTTTACGGTAAGCGCAAATTACGGGGTGGGGGTGAATTAGCAAGGTCGAGTTTAAACTGAGGCAACAGCTGATGAGAAATTCATGCGAATTCTTTGATACAAGGCGGGTTTTTGCTTCAATATTTGGCGATATTTGAGTAGCGAATCTATCGGCGGTTTGGCTGTGTAGAGTATTGACTTAGCGTACCTACTCTATCTTATGTGTATCTGCGTTGATAAGAATATTTTCTTACAGTTTCTTAAACGTTTCTATGTTACAGAAACTGAAATTAATTTGACATTACAAAATTAACATATGAATTTACACTTTATTAGTTGAACAAGATTTTGAAAACCCTTTAGAAACCAGAGGTAAACCTGGCAATATCATCTGTCGATGCCTGAGGCTGACGGTAATATTTTATTACCTTCAGCCGGGGCGACTTTATTCAAGGACATTACTTTCCTATCGACTGTCAGTCCCTCGAGCGACAAACAAAAAACCAATACTTATCTATCTATAACGACGGGCGTACGTCTTTATAATGGACCAATAAAAAACTTGCGTAAAAACATTCACGGTTCGAATGAACGCACCGTTTTTCTGGGAACTGGAAAGAGCAAACCGACAAATTACAAATGGAAACAAAACGGAACGAGGACGAAACGACAAAGGAAAGAATCGAACGCCGTGAAAATTTGAATAAGGAATCATTTCTTTTTCTTTTTTTTTCCAATTTTTTCCATTCCTCTTTTTCGTTGGCTGTCAATCATTTGTCTGAGACACGGAGAATCGTTATTTTCTTTGTTGATAGATGGGATTCCTTTTCTTTGCAAGCAAACCCCCTCGCGTCGGGTGTCTCGTGTGGATCTCTCGGTAGTTCATATTTCATTATTTTTATCTCGGTGTGTGAAACGATAAAGTGTGCGAATTTACATGCGACAACGAAATATTTTATAGAAACACGTAGGTTTTAGAGATTTCCTTTTAAACACAATCATAAAATATTTATTTTATACCTAATAATGTTTCGACTGTTTCACAACATTACAACATCTTAATGTGTTAAATCTACGTATGTTACCTTAAAAAACTGTTATTTGTATCATGAAATTTATATTTATACTAATATTATAAAGAGGAAAGATTTGATTGTTTGTTTGTTTGTATTGAATAGCCTCCGAAACTACAGGACCGATTTGAACAATTCTTTTTCTATATGATAGCTACGTTCATGAGGAAAGTTATAGGCTATCAAGCATTACGCTACTCTTCTTAACGCGGGTGAATCCGCGTGGCACAGCTAGTATAATATAAACGGATTAGATCATAAATATGTCTATAGCAATATCAAAGCAAGTTCTTATTCAATGAATAAATAAATTTAAGTTTTTTCTTACATTACACTGAAAGACCAAATGACTTCTTCACTCATCATTTATCTCAACACCGACCACCTTCATAACAAGCGAGCATTTAATGCAGATATATTCCTAATTCAAATTTCGTTCGTCGATGTACGCACGATCTTGTAATGTAAATACGAGTACTTCTAACCAAATACAAAGGCTGTTTCGGAATAGGTAATGCTGTAGGTAAGAAAACATTGAATTTCCATGTCGTTCGGATCCTGATATGCATGACTAGCGGACTGACTATGTCCCGACAAGCCTCGGTTCTTCTATCGCTAGCGAGTAACTAATAGCAAGAAATGGATAAGAATTTTTTTAAATCTTACATAAATTCCAAACAAGCACAGTTAGTTAGTTAAGCCTACTTATAACCCACTAGCTGTGTCACGCGGTTTCATCCGCGTTAAGAATTATGAGGTAACGCTTGATAGCCTATAACCTTCCTCATCAATGTAGCTATCAGACACAAAAAGAATTTTGCAAATCCGACTTGTAGTTCCAGAGATTAGCGCGTTCAAATAAACAAACAAACTCAGCTTTACATTATTAGTACACATAAAGTTTTTAGTGAAAACAGGGCTTATGTTCAAGATATCTCGCCCATGTATAACATTTCGATTATGGACAGGTGTGCTGCGAATTTTTCATTTATATTTTGTTACTTCGATGAATCTTCAATGACTCTTGACAAAGATAATGGGATACCTAGACCTTCTCTCGCAATAGCTTTCTCTACAATATCTACCTAACTTAAACTGTTGATTCGATCAAAACTTGATCGAAGCAACTTGTACACAATACATAAGCAACCTTATACAGTGAAAAGTTGCAATTATACAGCGAAAAAAAGCAATGAATGTGACTTTTAGTTTAGACGTAATCTCTAGCGAGCTCGGGGCGTCAATTAGTCTATCGATATATACTCGAAATCGAATATAGTTTATCGTAAGTTACAGAGACTGTTTTTAAGGTTTGGTAAATGTTATAATAAATATAATATATTATCTAAATTTGATAGTGTCGTAATACCATTGTGAAGGTATATTTAATATTCATAATGTCTTCTTATTACATGATATAAAAATCATTATCAAAAATGGCAACTGTCAAAAAATGATTTTTACCCCAAACTGTTTCATATATCGAATAAGTTTTGAGCTCTTGTTTTAAAGGAACATTACAAACAGTATTAATTTGTACTTTGACTACCACTGTCTCTGCATTCGGTTCTCAAACTTCAGTCTATATCATCTCAATGCCGATTATATAATTCTTAGTCTCGATGCGTGTCCTAACAATGTCTACACCAGCTCTCATAAGCCTCACAGCACGTAAGCAAACCGTTTCAGACTCCAACCACGTTAGCCCCATAATAGTACAAAACCCGACGTCAGATGGCGCTGTCACGTACTCCCGCCGACCCACGTGACCAGAATTGAAAATCGAATCGAAGGGAGTTTTTAAACCTCTCTAGCTGGATTCGAAGGCTCTTTAGCAAATATAACTGGATTGTGACTTGAATAAGCGGCAATTGTTGGAACGCTGCAGCTGAATAAAGAGTTTGTTAGAGCGAGGGTAGTCTTATATTTCTTGGGAAATCAAAAATGGAAGGCTAGTTTAAATTGTGCAGACATTCTATATGTTTTTAGATTTTGGCTTTGATTTGTATCTATATTTATCTAGTGGTCTCTGGCGAATGTTAATCTGCCCCAGCTCGCATGTCTATGGTAGATACAGATCGCATATTTAGTGACCGTTTTTTGATTATCTGTAAAATGGGTTGATAAAGACGTGACGTCATTCGCACTAACCAATCTGACCGGCGGCGGCGTGTGAAATAACATGGCTGATCGCTACGTTTTACTTCTAAACTATTTATACAATTAAAATATATTATATGATGACGCGGCGATACCTCTTCGGGCGAACTATAAACGTTCTACGTATGAATGTATGAAAGTTGGTTTAGTTATTTATTTATTTAAGGATTACCAACATAAACTTAGTGAACTTTAATCTCAGAGTAAATACATATAATGATAATAGGCGATCAATGATAATATTATACTTAAGTTGTAAGTCCATCACTTATTTTAAATTTTGACTCAAAGTTGGCGAGTCTTGGACTTTTGTATGGCTGGTAGACTTTTCAGGTACCAGTCGCAACAATAACCGACTCCATTACCAACGAAAGTCCTGCATTTCGGAACAACATGCAAATTCGCCTTGTAACGTTATAACCCACCCCATCGCCGTACTAACACTCAGAAATAGAACAAGAAAAATCATAACACGCTTGAGTACGCGATACATTTCTTCATATCCTTCGTATTTCGAATGAAAAATGCGCAAAGAGTTGACTGCTCCAAACGACTCCTTTCTTACACCCTACAGGGGGGAACTACAAATCCGCTGGAGTGAGACAGCGCCATACGAAAGAGGGGGACGGCGCGCTAAACCCGAAAAGATGGATGATACACACAATGTCACTGACGCTACACTGAAATTGTATATTTTATATTCGGTATAAAAAAGGCTGCCACAACACACGATATTAAAAAAGCGGTTCGCATGTGAAATATTTTCTCCGTACAGTAGTTATATTGTTGAAGAATTTAATCTTGCGATGACAGAGGATGAGTGGGTACTTAAGTAAAGGATTATTGGAATGTCTCGGGTTTGGATTTTTCATGTTGAGATTTTCCGCGGGCAATAATGCCAGACTCAATTTTGTGCTGGCTAACGACGTGTGGGATTTGATCATGGGTTTGTTATATTGACTATTGGTTTCGTGTTGTACAACAACCTTATTATAAATCAAATTTACAATACAGAAATACAATAATTGGAAAAGGATAAAGCCCGTTGTTACGTCACTTTGGCCCAAGTGTAGGTATATTATTATCTTAGGAAGCTATGTTAATGGATAACATACATAATATATATTTAGTGCGTTCAAATCCAAAAATGGGCAATCTCCTTTCTTGTTATGGCGACGTTTTGTTCAATTTATAACCCAAAACAGTGCCGTAAGTTTTGTCTGCCGGCATTTTTCTTTCGGACATCAGTAGGTACATGATGCTGATGAAAATCATTCCGCTAAATAATATGGGTCTTATTAAATGATAGTTTTTATAATAGGTATACAGTAAAATATGCATTTGAGTCGTGATTTTGTAAATATCATTTTAATTAAGAATAATATCATAATATAATATTTAATTAGATTTTCCGCTACCAAAAATCGTCTTACGCGCCTTTTCACTTCTATAAAATTAAAAAATTGAAGAAATTTCGAAGATTACTGTTTAACCAGACACCTGAAAATTGGATGGTGTGTTCTATTTATGACCGATAAAAAGGATTTTCCAAAATTCAACCCCCGAGAAAGTGAAAAACGTTTTGTATGGTTTGTTTACAAAA
>DWQK01000575.1:0-19838 GCA_018231225.1 Noctuana stator
GTTCACAACTTCACAACAGTATAAAAATAAAGAAAGAAGTACATAAACTAAACCAAAATAAAGTATTAAGTAGTATTACTTACATACTAGATAAAGGTGCATCTGCCCGGCATGACCTTCATAAACTTGGTTGCTTTTATTGTATGCTTTTAACCCTTTTTATGTCCCACTGCTGGCCACGGGTTTCTCCACACAACCGGGAAAGGCCTGGAGCATACTCCACCACGCTGCTTCAAGGCGGATTGGTGGAGTATGAGAGTAGGTATTACGTTTTCGTTACGTTACTAAGTAATTAATTAGTTCCTTAAACTTCTCAAGGTCATAAAAAATCAGTTTTTATTTGCTTTATAAGATATACAATTTGATCTTAATTTAACCCTATATGTTTCCGAAATAAACTAGCTACTTTATCTTTCAGTAAAAATCCTACTATACGTAATCAGCTTGTTTCAAAGGACGGACGTAAAAATAGACGGATAGACAGACAAACAGACAAAATTGTAAAAAAGGCTGCTTAACTACTAGTGTCGTATAAATAACTCTGTGTTCTTGAGAAAAGAAAGTTATTTTGAAATCACGCAACTCTGGGGTACTCTGAATGTTCATCGTCTTACTTATCACTGTATGAAAGAAAGTATGTAAACAAAAAAAATCTTGTTTCGCAGCCTAGTTACTCGTATAGGTCAGTGTTTCAAATGTATTCGATGCGTAATTTTTTAATTTTTTGTACTCCGTCCATTTAGTGTAAGTTTCGTAGTCTCGTGACAATATGTACTCGTAGTTGTAGATACTGTATTAAGAGAATTTCATTGGTAGAAATTTCTCATGATTGCAATGGAAGATTTTTTTTCTTCACCCTAAAAAAAGTTTTTAAAAAACATGCTTTTTTAGAACCAGAAATTCAAACATTTTAGATATCTTTAGTTAGCCAAGTACACACTAATAGGCTCGGGGTTTTGTACTCCATTGATGGCTGACTTCTTAAAATTCGTCCATGTTGAAAAGTTGTTTATTATACATTCCATCATCGTATTTGTGACCAGCGACACAATTGCCTTATGGTCTAGCCGAACCACACCAAATGTATTCATCAATAACCCCGTTAAAGGCTTAATTGTAACGTGGTTGGTAGTAGGTGGTCGAGCTCTAACCTTTCTCGCCTAAGTAACAGTTTACCGCGAAGACGCGAAGTCGTGTTACAATCTTACGGTTGCCGTCAAAAGTGCACGACTTTAAATAATGTCTGACTCAAAGGTCCTAATGAAAACTTCATTATGAACCTGAATTTTGATATTTGAAGTATGTATTAACATACTTAAAATATGGATTGTAGTTAGATTGTGCGTGTGAAAACCAAAAATTTATTTTTGAAAAATGTGTTTGCCTAAATGTGTTATATTGTTACCAATTTTGTTTATAATAAGTGCCGATATTGGTAAGTTATTTAAATAAATTTGACGTATTTGATAAAGTATGTTAAGAGTTAGATAAAGATCATTTTTCTTTTATGTAATTTTTAAGATTTTCACTATCAATTACTATAAGGCTTGCTATAATGTCAAAGAAAGTGAAACTTTTCACACCATGTACCTATTGTTTGCTATATGCTAGGCAAGGGAAAAACTGTTTGTTAGTAAAAACGTCTTCAACAATCGATGAGACTTTGAATTTTCCATTGAACTAATTAAAGAAACAACGAAAGGAATTTTTATGGGTACGAAAAGAAAGTGTCGAATATAAGTAAGTAGTTTTAGGTTGCACGATATTTAAATTTGACTTTTTCTTTATTTTTATGACATAGCCCGAAGAATTAATTAAAACGCTCGAGAATTTGTACATTTCTCAAATTTCATTCTACAGCTCACGTGCCACACTTTGTTTTACCGGCTTAGCCGTAGGATGTCTTCCAGAAAGGATTCCAAAGAAATTTAAACAAGCTGTAAAGTGTAGCGCTTCGTGTTTCTATTTTTGTGTAGGCACTTCCATTGCATGCCTTGATGATGAAGCCTCTCTTAGGCATGCAGGTATTCTCATGGTGTTTGCTTTAACCGAAAAGGAAGTGACAATTTAATTTATAAAACAACACGTACCTTCTACAGAAAATTAAAGGTACGGATTTCGAACTCAGATCCAACGGTAGGCCGAAATTCAACCCATAGGTTATCTGTACTATGTAGGTATTTTATGTATTATGTAACTCAAAGTTTTGATAACTACCGTAATTTAATTCAAGGTCATTCACATCCACCTGACCGACCATCTCTCTCACACGGACAAGATTTGCAGTGAAAGTTGAATGGCTGCGATACCTTACCATAACTTCACCGTAATAATGCATCTATGTTATCATGTTAGCAACCATTCTGATTAACACTATTTTGAATCAAAAATTCTGTTTTTTTTTTCGTTTTGGTCCCTATTTGATGACAACAATTTTAATATAACTATAAGTATTTAAGTTTTTAGAATGTAATTTACTTGTTAACTAAGTATGGTTTTTAAGTGACTACTTTGTCAACTAACGTGTCATCATGCGTCTTTCTTAGATTGTGCCGGGTGTAGGTACTCTCAAATATGAGATGGGCCTAGGTCATACCCAACAGCCTGCCAAGTGCGGGTTCTGTCACACACCATTACTTTTGAATAATTGTTATTTTCGCAGTGATTGAAGCGGAAGGCAATTTGATGTCTATGGTCAACTTCCGTTACTGGCGCTGTGTAATGAAGCGAGAGTGGCGATGTCCTGATAGTGAGATTAATTTCTACTTATTTACACCGTAAGTATCCTGGTAAGTGTGAATCAATCTTTAAAGATGAATATTTTGGAGAGTGATAAAACCCACAAAGGTCATAAAGATTCGGTCAATTTGCAATAGAAAGTAGTAAGTGTGGTTCAGATGGTTTATAATTATTGCTTATTATTACGTTTCAGTCAGAAAGGTATGTTGCTTAACTTTATCACTAATAAAATATTATATATCAATTATCTATAATAGTATAGACACTCTGCCCAACAGTTAACTGTTATCCATGATATACTACGTACTTACCTACGTTTTACAGAGAACATCCCTTCCCACAGTGGGTGGATGTTCGGCGCCACAGCATGCGGAAGTACGGTTGGAAGTCTACTAGAAAGAACGTGTTAATTATACACGGTTTTAATGGCACTGCTACCAAGACTCCTATGACGTTTTTGCGTGACGGTAAGTTGCGTTCGGATGGTTAAATAAAAAAATTTTTCAGTGTGTCGAACAATTCTTTCTTAAGAATCGATTAAGAATTACATAAACCAATCTCTATGAAAATAAAACTATATGGGGAAAGAAAAATTTTGTACTATGGAAAGGGAGCTAAGAAGGAAGCGCCTGCTAAAGTTCAAACATTTTTGTCTGTTTGGTATGCTCAAATAAATCTATGGTAGGTATGTATTGTCTGAGGTTTAAAATTGATGTATTGGGTTGCGATGCAGATCACTTACCACCGTCACCAGGTGACTTTTTCATTAAAAGATACAATTTTTGACCGAGAAACCCACTTTTTAAATTTTATAGTTAGGTATACGCCATAATGTATGACGAGTACGGAACAGAACCGTTATTATAGAAAGGAAGCAAAACAATGTATATTGTATTGAACTCACGTTTCCTTTTCCCTGTGAACATGTTTATGCAATAAAGATAGATTATGGCCCCGGTTAGTGAATCCCATACATTTTTTGTCTATTCGTTAGAGTTACTTAAGTCAAATATTAAAGCATCTTGACGAGGCCTTCTGGTCGGCAGATCCTTACTTATCTAAACTAATGTAGTCACTCTCGGATCTAAACGGGCTAAAGCTTTCCTGTATACGAATAATGTAACTACATAGGAGTGATTATTAGGATTTAAAAGGAGTACCGAGAGTTTTATTCCCGCCACATTTTTTCTCTCGGTCAACCTTAGCCAGAAGGGCGCTTCAAGCTGATGTAACGACTGATTTATTTGACTTTCATTAAGTGTATCTATGTAAATGTAAATATCTTACAATAAATAAAAGCAATTTTATTTTATTTAACCACCTTTAGATAAAACCTGATAGATCAAATTGGTCGCAGTGGCTGTTGGGTTAGGACCCATGCCTGTCCATTCAAATAATAATAATAAAAACCTTTACAATGTTAGGTGTACCTATGTATTCTTTTGTTAAGTTTTCTATCGCTCTTTGCAGCATACTTGTCTCGGAAAGACTACAACGTGTTCATGGTGGACTGGTCAGTCTTGTCGAGGTTCCCGTGTTACCTGTCTTCTCTTTCAAATATGAAGTAAGATATCTTTTTTTATTATATGAAGTAGCAAACGAGCATGCAGACCACCTGGTGTTAAGTAGTCGTTGCCGCCCATGAACATCTACATCTAACCTCGGGCAGGCTCATGTCCTGACTGAGGTCGCATGTAGTTGCGCTGCTATCCCGCACCTGCACCTTTCCACCGAAACACAAATGAAGACACGGCACGGCAGCCATGGGTCATATCTGGACAAGAGGTCCAGTTTGTATTAGCATAAATAGTTACCTATCATATTAAACATAATTTAATCAAACCTTTTGATACTGGAATAATATAGAGATAATTTTAAGAAATGGTGATAGAGCTCACACACTGTTCGCCCGGGGAGGTACCACTGCTACACTCATAAGTCATGACCCGCCGTGAAGCAAATATTGTGGCAAGTTCTTGCGTTTTGGTCGGCAAATATGATCAAATTCCCGGTTGCGCTCTATCGTATACTATAGTGGGAGCGGCTCTACTAATGTTGGTTTAAAAGTGTTACTAAAAATGTTGATGGCGCGATTCAAGTCAATATATGCACAGCGCCATCTATTATTCAATGTTGGAAGATAAATTTTTATTCGTTTTTTATTTTAGGCTGGCAGCACAATGCACTGCGCAGCTTTACTCGCATATAACACAGACGGGGGCTCTGTCGAAAATGATCACTTGTGTAGGACACTCCCTCGGCGCTCACATTTGTGGCATGGTGTCGAAACATCTCACCGAAAAACAGTACAAGATTGTTGGTAAGTCTCAAATAAATAATATACAGTCTTGTGACTAATTAACAATACAATCCGAAATTAATTCGGATTTGTATTATTAGCCATAGTCCATACAGGTTTCCTTTCAATTAATATAGGAAGGGTGTAGCCATAGTTCATCACGCTGGCTAAATGCGGGACGATGAACAAAATTGACCGCGACTGAAGAAGAGAGGTTTGTAGAGATTGTAGTGTTAGTAACTATAAAAACATCGTGTTAAATTGGAAAAAAAATAAAGCTTTTACGATAATATTGTCGACATAAGATAGCAGCACGAATTTTTTTATCGGGATACTTCCAATATTGTTTTGCAAATATAGCCATAACGTTACAATTCATTTGACTAAGGCTTAAATAGGAATTAGCACATAATTTGCCTGAAACCACAGATTAACTATGCCCGAACTTTCTGATATTTAATGCTTCGACGAGTCCAACAATTTCCGCGTTTTTCACTGATAATTTGGCTATCCATACTTTCTTTTGGTAAATTATATATTTGTTTTTTGTGAAAGTGAAATTTCCTGACTCATTTCTTTTTTAGCCGAGTTAAAAAAGAATTAGAAGTCTGTCATTTATTAACCGATTTAGAACATTTTTTATCATCATCATCCCTATTAAGTTTGTTTAAAATAAGTACTTATTTAATGCAAATTGTTATTAAAATGTTGATTGATTAAAAAATAAAATACTGATTGCACTGTGAATAAATAGTTTAATAATGGTTAAATATATTTTATAAGGGTACATAACTATAAAAATATTATTCTATATGTCTGTATTATATTATGTTATCTTAGAAAACGGGTTTTTTAGGGAGCGCCATTGTAACGGTCTTGACTTCCAAATATTGGTTGACACCATCTTCTCCCCTGTAACAGAAAACGTAATTAATAATGTCTTACAATATCTTTATCGAGATTTTCATTAGATAGCAAATTAATATAAATTCATGTCAAGTTTACTCTAATATATGAAACAGAGAAAGTAGAATTTGATTGCTAACTAACGGGTTTGGCCAGTTTTGTATTTTTAACATACAAAATTGATCATAGTAAAGAATATATTACCGTGATACAGTATGTCAGTATACACTATATGTAGCGGTATTTTAAAAGTACTAGTAGCTACTATGTACAGCCTTCTTATGAACTACGAATTTTTTTTTGGTTTATTTATTACTAAACCGGGATTCTAATCCACAAATCTTCTCTTTAGTACCTATTCCGGTAAAATGCCACTTCATTAAGTAAATAAGCAATTTTATAATATGATGTGAACATCAACTTACAATTCACGGCCAATTCCAGAATCCTTGAAGCCACCGAAAGGAGTTTGGCCAGTAACATGGTCGTATAGATTTATCCTGTAAGTACATTTCAATTTAAAGAAAGGTTAGTCATAAGTTTTAACATCTAAATTAATTTTTTGGTTTACTAGTTAGGTAAATATTTTAATAAGTTAAGTTTTGTATTAAATTTAGTATATACATGTAATAAAAGAAACGACGTCAAAATCTGTTCATCTGTTTAGAAGTTACGATATCACAGATAGACACATAAATACACAGACACGAAACTTACCAAACTGATCCAGAGCGAACATGCTTAGCGAAGCTCATGGCAATGTTAAGGTCATTGGTGACTACACCGGCGCCAAGACCGTAGTTGGAGTCGTTTGCGCGGTCCACCACCTCGTCGAAAGTCTCGAACTTCAGAATGCTTTGAACCGGTCCGAAGATCTGAACCAATATGTAGTAAAACGTAAGAAATTTTCCTGCACTTTTTTAATTATTTCTATCAGTTTTCTATCATCCTTGACATCAGCGAACACGTTATAGGCATAAGTCAACGAACGAACCATTTTGAATCACATGAACTTTCCTAAAGCTTATTTAATAATTACAAAATTTTTATACGCTTAACCTCCTCCCTAGCAATCTTCATATTATCCTTGACATCAGCGAACACAGTAGGCTGTACATAGTAGCCCTTGTTTCCGATTCTATCGCCGCCAGTCACACATCGAGCACCTTCCGCTTTGCCCGTCTTGATGTACCCAAGAACCTTGTTGAACATCTCTGAATCGATCTGTAAAAAGAAAGAATGGGGAAATAATATTGATTTTTATAATAACTGTCGATTAGAAGAGTCAGCAGCTCAGCAGAAAATAGTTTTTGTATTAATGTTTGTCACCTGTCAGACGAGATAAAAAGACCCTAATGTTTAATAATGTGTGGTTCATCGTACTGAGGACACTTTGTCGACTGTAGGGTATATGCTGGAAGATAAACTCATGGGAGCATGTTTAAACATAATGTGACAGAGAAGTATAGTAAAACATTTTCACAATAAACTTTCCTAGAGTTTGATCTAATCGTGGCAACACGTTTTTCGAAAAATATAAAAGTTCTAATAGATAAATCAGTACCTGAGGTCCCTGCTCCACGTCTTCGTAAGGATTGCCGACAGATCTTTTCTGTGCAATTTCTGCCGCTTTTTTCACAAACTGGTCATAGACTCCCGATTGCACGTAAGTCCTTGTACCAGCGCAGCAACATTGCCCTCCGTTGGCAAACGCTGCAAAGTGGGCTATTTCTGCCGCTTTTTCCACTAAAATAAAATATATTTCAACTATTACATAATTTGAAGGGATAAGAATTTCGATGGCTGTGCATAATGTAAAGTTCCATCTGCATCATTTGGAATCGGCAGTCCTCCACGGTTCGATGCAGTCGTCCTACCACGAACATCTAAGTTATGGAATAAAGAGATCTCCTTACCTAAATGACGATGATATTAAGCAAGGATATGCGTGCAGTTCATGAAAAGTCAACTATATTTTTGTTCCGAATATTTATGAGAAACGTACCATCAGCATCATTGAAAACAACCAATGGGCTCTTGCCTCCTAGTTCCAGAGTGACACGCTTAAGGTTCTCTGCTGAAGCGGCCTTCAAAATCAGTCTTCCAACCTATTAAAAGAAGTAATCATGTTTGCTGACATAAAGTAAGTAGAAACAATATTCTGGAAAGTCGAAGAAAAACACCATAAATTATTTGCATGCTTCACATGCATGTTAATAGCCCGTTTTCTAAGAAGACCAGAAGTCATTGACGTCAACCAGATACTTCGATAGATAGATCACGGAATAGCAAGAATTTATCATTATAACGATTAAAGCTTTTACAAATCCCGTTAGATTCAAGAGTCTATGGTATATTTGATGTAAACGTGTCTGAATAATATTCATTGCTCATACTAACCTCAGTAGATCCAGTGAAAGCAACTTTATCAACACCTGGGTGATGAGTGAGGGCAGCTCCAGCAGTGGGGCCATACCCTGGGATAACATTGACTACCCCGGGAGGAAACCCTGCTTCCTTGATGAGGGCTGCTACAGCTAGGGCAGTTAAAGGAGTTTGTTCCGCCGGTTTCACAATGATGGTGCATCCTGTGAATTAGGCGCACATGACATGATATAGAAGAAACCAATCATATTTTTTGTAGTCACATATTTTGACTAAGGTGAAGTGTTCGTAAAGTTAGGGCTTGTAGTGTTAGCATGTGTAGAGTTAGAAGCAATATAATTATGGTCTCGACTTGGCAAAATTTTACATGAAAATATTTTTGGTGGAATGTATATCAGGATTAGGTGTTGAAATTTCAGCTTAGCAACTTACCTGCGGCTAGAGCAGGCGCTATTTTCCAGGCCATCATGAGGATTGGGTAGTTCCATGGTATTATCTGAGCGCACACACCAACGGGTTCTTTGAGGGTCATAGCTAACACCTCTCCATCTGTATTAGAAAGCGATTGAAAATTAAACTAAGAAAGTGAAATGTACCTATAGCTGAACTTCGGCTTTACAATTTAGTGGTTCCGTTTATGAGAATAAGAAAGCCATCGATGGGTAGATAGTGCTGGTGTCTTTTACTGAAGGAAGCAAAAATTCATTTTTGTCAGGCTGGAGTACTTAATTATTAGCAGCTGCTTTCGAACTTATGCTCAATAAAAAGCATGTCTGGTAGTCATATATGAAGATCGTAAACTTATTTTTCTCAATAACATCGGTAGATAACCTTTGTTAAAAATGAATACATTACATTATTTACATATATTATAGTAGTAAAATTATAGCAATAAAACTTTTATAATATCATTAATAAACGATTACATTCAATGTCTGCCTCATTAGAGATAAATTATTATTTTTTTAACAAAAAGTCGCCAATCAGCTGGTTTCAGACAGTAAGTTAGCACTTAATTAAAGTACTTTAGATAAAATTATCTTATCCATAAAGTCTGCCTTACCTACTAATTAAGCAAATATTGATATCGAAATTGAAAATAAATTTATTGTTTTTCTCTTATATTTGAATTTGAATGTCATCAAAACGGTAATTAGGTATGTGTAACAGTAACATTTGTTGTTAAGCGGTTTTCTTACTTATTAAATACAAGGTGGTTACCTGCAGGGATTGTGCTTCCAAGAATTTTGTCAGCTTTTCCAGCGAAGAATCTTAGCACACCGGTGGAGTAGTAAATTTCTTCTTCGGCCATTTTGACAGGCTTTCCACAGTCCAATGTTTCTAATTGCGCCAAGTACTCCACTTGGCTTTCCATTAAGTCGGCAAGCTTCAGCATAAGAAGACCACGTTTTGACGCGTCCATTGTTCGCCATTCGGCGTAGCGATGGAAAGCTTTCTTAGCAGCAGCTACCGCAAGCTCTACATCAGCCTAAAATTAAAGAAATGTAATAGTAATTATATTATTTACTTTGTGGTCTTTATATCCTTATAATACCTTATTATTTACTTAAATATGTTTAATCCATACCTCTCTGTTGTTTGCTATATACAGCTAACAATAAGAATGAATAAACAATAAATCCGTTAAATTTAGAAAGGCGATAGGCGTCTCACAAGTGCAGTTCAGCTAAAGTAAAATAAGGATTTGGATTTACAAGTTTTAAAATTTTATTTAGGTATCTCTCCTTTACTGTAACGAACTTTACAGGACATTAAAGAGTTAAATGAAAAAATATTAATTAAGAAAATTATCAATATTTATATAAGTACCTAATTTTGAATATTATAATAAACGTTGTTGTAGTGTATACTACGTAAGATTAGTGATTTTTTTCTTTTATATACCTTGTCACCTTCAGCAACTTGTGTGATGACGGTCTCATCCTGGGGGTTGATCGTTGAGAAGGTTTTCTTGCTCACCGCGTCTACCCATTCGTTGTTAATAAATAACTGTAAAGAAATATTAAATCAATGGTTGATGTACCTACTGACAGTGGTGCCAAATTAATTATGTGCACACAATATATACATATACAACGAGGAATTAAAGATACTTGATGCAGAGGAATCTTTGGTAGTCTTTCGTCTTTGTCAATGTTACGAGTATCGAAGTGTCGATAATCCAGTAGTCCTATCACTAACATTTTACAAATCCGTCATCAAGTAGAACAGTTAAATTTTGTATGGGATTTGAACAGCGCTTCGTGGGCGTATTGGGAACTAAAAATCGTATAGTTAAAGTCTAACAAAGTGAAGTTACCTACGTAACTCGATTACTTGTAGTTATTTTTCGTGATAGGGCTAACAGTATTTTTATATTATTACGTACCTTATACGTTCGCAGGTACTATAGCAGCAGTAAAATATTAAACATTAAGTTTAACTTTACTATGCAACAAAAAACTATCATTTGCTGCTTGCTATCTTCAAGCGCCTAACATATTATTATAGCTCAACAGAAAAACTGATAAGTCGGTATGTACACTTGAGTTAATGGAGGTAGGCTGTTATATATACACCATAAAGTGCCATTAGCCATAAAAATATTATTTGATAACAACATTTTGGCACTTACTAGTTAATCCACATGTCAATGCAAACCATAATGATACGTAGATACGTAAATATCTTTATTTTGATTTCCTTTATCTGGCATTATGTCGCATTCTGCATTGGAGGACACTCCTACTCTTTTTGAAGGTCAAAATGCTTACAGGATTACCAGTTTATAAATATATCATATAGGAGAAAATGGATTCTCCCGCCTACTTGTAACCCTAAGGCCGGTGTTGATGTTGTAAATTTGTTTTTTACTAAAAATATTTTGTTAATTTAAACACATATTCAGTAAATTTTTTTTTCATTAGGTATTTACATACCTTAAATGAAGGTCAAATCAATATGGTTTATTGGCTTTAGGCGATCTTTTAGCTAAGCGATGCTGGGAGAAAAAAAACTCTCGCACTCGTATTATTACCTACACAAGTCGCAAGAGTACTAGATTCGAGATCGTGTTGTCTCTTACATCTTTTACAGGTTTGTTAATTGTTATCCTAGGTTAGATATGGTAATGACCAACTGACTCATACAATTAATTAAATTAAAATATTTAAAAAAACCATCTCAACTCTGAAATTAAGGCGTGTAGTCGTGTCGTGGCATACTAGACCTACTCTTATCTGTCTTTTTAACTTGAGGAAAAAAGATTATTTAAGCTTTTATATTAGATTTTTAATAGCATTTTATCAATTTTATCGTTTGTTGTGCGATTTGTCTACCGCAGACCGAATTTCTTTATTGTATTTATTTGAAAGATTTCATTTGTACCCACAAGGTAGACCTAATCATAAATTCAAAATAAAACCGGTATACATCTAAATGCTACTCCTGACCTGACGTTTGGTAAATGATTGTATATGTAACTCTAAGCAGACAGAATGCATTTATTAATGTTACCTTTGTATAACGGATGTCTACTTTCACCATTTTCAAAGATGTAATTTCCGAACAAAAATTAAAAAAACAACAAAATGCGCGACCTGCTCACACCAACTGAAGTACAGACTAACTACACGAATATCTATATTTCTGGATTTAAAGAACGAAATATTGAACGAACGTGTTTGACATTTCGTTCTTATGTGGGCGTGGTTGAATGCGTCGAATCTGCGACACACGATACACTAGTAGCTAAATGCGAGAATAAATGAATGAATATCAGTATAGATATAGACAGATTAGATAGACTGGTCGCGGACTGTACGATAATGTTGATAGTGCTGCCTCTCTAAAAAATGTTTTCATACTATTTTATTGTACATACATAGTCCCCGTAAAAGCGATATATTTTAGAACTTAGTTGATAGGTAATCGTCACTATGATTTCATTTAGAGATAAACTTATAAGTGCCCAGTGAGCTTGCTCTAAAGCAATGAGCCTCTTTGGGTCGTTAATAGTAACTTTCGCTGTGCACGTTAATATATTTTTATTTAATAATATGACCTCCACTTTCCCTGGTGAGATGTCGTGCGATTTGGTTCGATCCCTCCCCCTCTTTCGGCACATCGAGTAATAATTAATGGACAACCCCTTAGGAACTCTAAGATATTAGTTAACCGAAATTTTAACATTGCGTTTAAGTTTCTAAAAAACCGTTAAAGACATTTCACTATTTACCAATTATTAATTAACTGCTCGCTCCTCCATCCAAGCAATTTATTTAACTACATTTAGTTCAAAAATTCAAAAAAGTTTAAAAATTTTTTTGTAAAAAATAACTATACGTATAAACTAGCAACACTGCAAAAAGCGATGCACGAAGTATGCATAATAATAGAGCATACATATTTATTTGTTTACGGATCCTGCGACTTGTACTAGTAGGTATATGTACAAATTCGTATAATTACGCTATTGACCTTGCCCACGAAATTGATGTTATTTTTAAACTAGTAGGTACTAATAACAGTGGCATAAGATAATTTTTTTTATTGAACTTCTTTGGATTGTTATTCATTTATATCTCCGATAACATAATGATAATAATTTGAATGTTATCATAGTACCTATATATATAGGTATATATATGTTATCATTATTGTTGCTAGCTTTATTACGAATGTTTTTTAATGTTAAACAGTAGACTTCAGTGTTAGGTAGTTCTCTTTTAAGATATGTTAATGTATCTAGCGATAGATCACTATAGCTCAATACGTTGACTAAGCGTGGGACGGTGAACGGTTGATGCGCAGGAATTTGCTTTGCGCTGGAGATACCGGAGTCCTTCCAATTTGCTGAGACAAGCCAAGAACGGGGTTTTAATGCGGTAAGAATCCTACATAACTCGGTATCGCTACCATGATATGTACCGATTCTGTCTGAAGGAAAGAATCTTCTGCAAAAAAATTGCAGAACTTGTAAACTTCGCTCGGGAGATACCACCGCTGACCTCGTAACCCGTGAAGCAAATCTTGTGTCAAAATTTAAATTTCATAAAGCGCGTTCTCGTTCTAAGTTCCTACTAATTGTATCGTAAAGAGTGTGAAGTTAAGTAAATAAACAAAAGTTTTACGTTAAAACATTTTATTAAACAGTTTTCGGTTAATTGTTTTGGAATATCTTTGGTTTAAATTACAGCAATGGCTTCTTAGGAAGATTCATGGTAACAGTCTTTGTTTCTACGTATTGCTGGATACCATCTTCGCCCCTGGAAAAATTGGTCATAAAAATTAGTATTGCTCAAGCATAACATTAAAAAAATGTGAAGTTTAAGTTAATAATTTGATTATTTATGTTATCTTAGTTTAATGAACATCCCAAGATATAGTAGTGTGATAGAAATTACAAAAACCTGAACAATACTGCTTACTTTCTAACTCAATGAAGTCCATTGTAGGTTGCTGATGAGAGATAAGGGGGGATTTGCGGTTTACCCGAAGCTTTAGAGAACATAAATATTGATATTATTTATTTTTTGGATCGTTGGGGATAGCTTTTGATCCAACAGCCATTGCGACCAATTTTATCTGTTGTCAAGGCCACAACCCAAAGCCTACGGTCGTGAAGAGTATCATAATGCTCCTGGATTCCAGATCCTTGAGGTAACATTAACTTGACTTATCATGTTATTATAAATAAATAAATATTAGGATTGTTAAAATATAATTTTTGGCCGAGTTACTAGATATTAAATAAATTATTTGGATTATCAACCAAACCGGAGGGTTCTGAATGTAAATAACAAACTAGACGCAGGATTACAAATTAAAATAAAAATGAAATAAAATACTTACAATTCCCGTCCAATGCCAGATTCCCTGAATCCACCGAAGGGCGTCTGGGCCACAACATGCTCGTATGTATTAACCCTATAAAACAATAATAAAAATGAATGAACTAAAGAATTAAGGTCTACAAGAAAATAAATGATTACAACTGAAGTAAAAATTTAGGATCATTCATACTGAAATTTATCAGAATTGAGGCATATTTTAAACCTTTGAAAAGGAAATTGATATGTGCAAATCTTACCAAACAGTGCCAGCACGAACATGTCTGATGAAGGCCAATGCGGTGGTGATATCATTAGTGACGACACCAGCTCCAAGTCCATAGTTAGAATCGTTAGCACGATCAACAATATCCTCGAAGGTTTCAAACTTCAGAATGCTTTGGACGGGGCCGAAGATCTGTGGAGATTTATAAATTATGGTCGTGATTTATAAATAAACTCGAAGAATGTAAACTTATGAGACTGTGAAAAACGGAATTGTGTTATGTCAAATATAGGATAAAAAATTACATTAGACAGCTGTAAGTAAAAATATAATAAACGAACGTAACGTAGATAATATTTATAATGATACACAGCTATAAAAATCTCTTTTTTTACTTTCTAAGCTTTAAAACTAATACTTACAATTAAATAATATCAAAATTATATATTACAATTCTACAAAAAAACATATTTTATTTAGCATCGGTTTTAAAATGTGTCAAATATACAATTTTAGCTTCAGTCTTGACCTATAGGTACCTATGTAAAGCTAATGTACCTAAAGGCAAAAACGTAACGAAAATTTTACCTCCTCTCGTGCAATCTTCATGTCATCCTTGACGTCAGCAAAGACAGTTGGTTGGATAAAGAAGCCCACGTTGCCATGTCGTGCACCCCCGGCAACGCATTTGGCACCCTCCTTCTTACCGGCATCAATATATCCCATGACTTTGTTGAACATTTCCGTATCGATCTGATAAAAAGAGAGAGATGTTCAACGACCTTTTATAAGATCATAACATTACAGAGTATCGTAAACTATGTAGTACATACTTGAGGGCCCTGCTGTACATCGGTGTAAGGATTTCCAACAGTTCTCTTCTTTGCAATTTCGGCAGCCTTAGCAACAAACTTATCATAAATGCCAGACTGTACGTAGGTCCTGGTTCCAGCTACGCAGCACTGACCGGCGTTAGCGAATGCAGCACGGTGAGCAATTGTAGCCGCTTGCTCCACTGAAATACAATACAAGAAATACAATACAATGACACAAGTACAAAGAAAGCAAGACGAAAAATTTACAAAATCTTCGATTGTAATAAAATATGACTGTTCACGAGACATGAAAAAGATTAATATAAACATGGATGTGAATTATGTTGATTCGTAAAAAATACTCGTTAACTTATGCATGAATTGTAAATAGTGCAGATTATTTTGTAAAAGTTACAAGTTCAACAATAACAAAATTTATTGATAAGAAAGAGCATAATTAAGTAAATAATATTTTATGTTGCGTAATATTACTTACCATCAGCATCATTGAAGACGACCAAGGGGCTTTTGCCGCCAAGTTCAAGGGTCACACGTTTCAGGTTGACAGCTGATGCGGCGCCCATTATAATACGGCCCACCTGAAAACAAAATCAGGATGAGAAAAAGGAGAATTTATAAAAAACTACAATGCTGGATTATTTCAAAAACACCGTTGATTGTTACCTCAGTCGATCCAGTAAAAGCAACTTTGTCAACTTTGGGGTGGTGAGTCAGGGCAGCACCAGCTGTTGGGCCGTATCCTGGAATAACGTTCAGAACACCGGCAGGAAAACCAGCTTCCTTAACTAACGCGGCCATAGCAAGTGCAGTCAATGGTGTTTGTTCGGCAGGTTTTACAACTACGGTACAACCTGAAAAATACGGTTAAAAAAAAAATTAAAAGAAATAGTTCTTAAAAGTTCGTAATTATTTGTTTTATTGTACTCACCGGCTGCCAAAGCAGGAGCAATTTTCCATACAAACATGGGAATTGGGTAATTCCACGGCAATATTTGTCCACAAACTCCCACGGGTTCTTTGAGTGTAAAGGATAGAACTTCGCCATCTGTAACGATATCACGGAATTTTTTTTAAAGTGATCTTACTGTCGTGGATGAAATCATTGGATTAAAGACTATGAAATATAATATTTTGCAAAGTAAAAACGTGTCAAACTATGAATGAAACTGACCAGCAGGGATAGTGTTCCCGAGAATCTTATCAGCCTTGCCAGCATAGTATCTAAGGATGGTAGTCGACCATAAGACTTCAGTTTTGGCTTGTTGGACAGGTTTTCCACAGTCCAGAGTCTCTAAATTTCCCAAGTATTCGTAATCTCTCTCCACGAGATCGGCCAGTTTAAGGAGAAGACGACCTCTTTGTGACGCATCCAGCTTGCGCCATTCAGAGTACCTTTGGAATGCTTTTACAGCTGCTTCAACTGCTAAATCTACGTCAGCCTAGAAAACAAAGTTGACTATTAAATTCTTGCTCTTACTTCCTTCTAAAATATCTACACGGTCATAAACGGATAATAAAACCTCTATGTAAGCAATTTTCTTTGCCCTACTACAATTTTATACAATAATATTTTTTTTTAAAAGTCAGTTTTAATTAGTTTTTTTAATCACGTAGGTAAAAGTTAAATTATATCTTAAAAAACTTTTGTAAAAGAATGTTGTTAATTATACATATCCAACAAAAAATTCCTTAAATTACCTTATCTCCTTCGGACACCTGTATGATGACTGATTCATCCTGGGGGTTAATGGTGGGGAAGGTCTTCTTACTGACAGAGTCAACCCACTCGTTGTTGATGAACAACTAGAAGGAATTTGTATAATGTTTATAAATTTTACTACCCGGTACATGTACTTAATTCTGCCCAAACATTTCCTTGGTTTAAGAACTTCTTTAGCTTAATCGTAGCCCTATATACTATGTTTAATTCTAAACCAGACCAGACTTAGACCCCAAGCTCATTCATATTTTCATAAAATGTACCAATAACGATGATAAAAATAGGTTAAAAATGTTTATATTTCAATCTACATAATTAAATATTTGTCTGTATCAATAATTGTTTGGAAATTGAATATACGAATCGTATCGTAATTATGAGATTCTCCGGGTCGCAATTCTCGGAAAATGTAAGCTGCAGACTATCGAAACAGCCATAAATGTTACCTACGCGTTTGATGACTGGTCATTATGTAGTTGACAATAGTCCATTTAGACTCGATTCAATACCAGGAAATGCTCTACTGCCAGTCAACGACGTAAAATTACACTCGATAAGTACTGTGAGATACGAGCGGAAACCATGCACTTGAAACTACTCTATTGTACTTATGACTGAAATCGATGGGCTTATTGTGCTTAAGTTACGTTTGCAATGTAATCGAAGATATAATATTATCGACTAGTGTATTGCTCGTCATTATTTTTGTTTTGAGGTAATAATCCTTGAGTTTTGTAACATACATATAATATAGGTAGGTATGTACTTGTATTAGTATTGATTGTACTTAACAGTGCAATATTAAACAACTTTGAAAGACTTATCAGCCAAATCTTTAAGATATATAATTAGAAAAGAAATATGAAAATGATGAGATATCGATAATATTCACTACAAAGAATTAACAGGGTATATTACTTTAATTAATACAAAGCTCTTAATTTTTCTAAGAAATAAAAAGATGACGAATATTTTTTGTGCTCATTATCTCATCGAGCGTTAACTTGAATATGGTTTTACTGAGCACATAACACGTAAAACTTGTAACTTGGTAAGTAGGTGTTTACAAATTCGGAGAGATAGTATTTTAATTTAAATATTAGTGTTATTATAAGAAAGTCATTGTAACCTTAATTACGTAAATTGTTAATCGTAATTGTTTTATTAATTAATTCCACTGAAGATAATATTTGTATATTTTGTATTATTTATCTTAGAAATTTTAATTAATGGTAATTTTTTTGTAATCTTTCACGTCTTACTGTAATTTTCTATATGTGATATTCTTTTTAGTTTGTAATACTTTTACGTATGTAATACATTGAGTATTGAGAATTTATTATTTATTAAAAATTAGAAATTAGAAATTATTAATATTTATAAGAAATTAAGAATCATATAACTTGACACCTTCTAGTATCAAGTTCTATGATTGTTTTATATGATTAGTTTTAAATAAAGGATTGTTTAATTAACGAATGCTAGAAGCACTAACCAAGTTTATTTTTTTAATTAACTCACTTTTATTACCTCATTCTCATGAATAAATAAGTACATGAGATACATACTGATTTTTTTATTTACGTCACATTTTTAGGCATTAATCTATGACCTTTTAATCTCCAACTGGTCAATAATTTTATATTTATAATACTTAACAACCGATAAATATAAGAAATATCTTTAAGCAGTTGGAGTTTTTTTATTTATAATTATTTATTTATTTCAAAATTTTTTACTTTTATTTATGTCAAATTAAAATACCTAATAAAAGTAGTGCGAGTGGTTGCTAAACAACTCTTAAGTAGTTAAATATACCTACTTACATATTATATCATTAACTGCTTAACTGTATTTAAAAGGAAAAATGAGGAAATAAACCTAGGATGATTTTAAACTATTTAACGATACCCCACTTGACATAGTTGGCCGATACTAAATAAATTTTTTTCTATCCAGTAGCATTACTCATGCGGTTTCTATTCTATAGGCACTTTTGGCAAAATCAAGATTCTTTAAAATCAAATCCTATTGTTGCTGACGGTAAAAATGCGTCTATTATAGTGTTATCCGATAAGACTCGATTAACAGTCTGCATATTGTTATGTATTGTTGGTATTCTTACATAAAATTAAACGAATAATGTAGTGAAATTTAGATACGTTTAAATATTATTATCTAATGAATTAAATGTTTTATTTTTTAGCATTATAAACGGATTTACTCGAACTTTATTACTCGTGATTTACTTCAGTACTTTCATAGATTAAACTATGAATAGGTAGTAAGCAGTCGCCGGCGCCGCGGCGGCGTCAGCGCGCACCGGTACGAAAGAGTTTATTTTGGAAGAATACAATGCCACAGCAAAATGTACATATCCACTAATTTATACATTTTTCACCAATGGCAAATGTATTCGTTTATAAACTAAGAGTATGTAAATTAATAAATGTGTCACATACCTTAGTGTATTTGATATTTAATTTCGCCATATTGTTTCCGGTTGTATGAAGCACGTGTGAACCCCACTGCGCTCTCCTGCTAAGTGTTTACTGTTTCGTATTATTCAACAATTCAGGGCTCAGGCTCGGAGACCGAACGCTGTATTATACCGAATCACACATGTAACGTGTGTTAACTTAGGGTTGCCTATTACTGTAAAATAAGGAAAAAATAAATGTCTTTGATATGTATCCTCGGAGTCTGAACACGTAAGTGTTTGAGCCGTGTGTGTTTCCAGGATTAACTAGTGTTTATTGTGAGCCTCATTCACAAATTCAAAGACGCTTAGCGAGCTATAATTGATATTTCTATGAGCGATTGTTAGATATTATTATAATCACAGTTGTATAAATTAGTAAATAATAAATATTATTATATTAATATAACATATGTG
>DWQK01000576.1:0-19837 GCA_018231225.1 Noctuana stator
GGGAAGGCCTGGAGCATACTCCACCACGCTGCTCCAATGCGGATGGGTGGAGATATTAAATGTACTCAAGTTGTTTTAGAATAAACGTAGGTACTAAGTGGATAAAGAATCTACTCGAATATTTACTAAATTATATTTGAATTATTGTGTTTTTTTAAAGTGGATTCGTGTTTGAAATACCTATTTATTTTTCATTGCAGTGACGTTACCTAAGTCACTTTGTGGTAGCATGACCCAATTGTGGCGACGTTTTAGAACCTAAAATAGTAGCATAACAATATCACTCAAACATTATATTCATAGCGCGTACGCTAGAGAAATGGAAATTGGCTGAACTAATAAGAAATACCATTAATACTCGTAAAACGTAGATAGCAACTTTCAGGTGACTAATTTCTTCCCAAAAAATCCAGATCAGCAATGTAATGGAATTATAATTTTAACATGTTCGCTTCTTTAACAAAACTAAACGCCTTAACTAAATACAGGATTAAATCTGCCTATTATTTACATGATAATTTGTCCGTCTAGCCTATTATCTACAGACATACAGGGAAAAAACTTGTGTTACGCTCATCAAAAACTGTCCATAGTCACTAAAAAATGCAGGCCGATTATTAATTATTTCGCGAAAAACTTCAGAAAAGAGGATGACAAAATTAGCTCGGAATGTAAAGTCGGTCGCGTTCGCGGGACGGTGTCAAAACGAAACACGTAGCATGTTTGCTTAAATATTTCGCGATCACAAATAATGGTTGACTCCTCTGATTTGATAAATTTTGTTCGAAATAAATTATTAGTAAATTGCTGGTCTAAGAGTAGAGGTTTAAATTACAGACGTTACAAGTATTAAAGTGACTCGACCAAACACAAGTACAATCATCATTAATAATCATTTTTTTTATGGGTATTATTGATATACTATACAAGATATATACTAAAAATTAACTACACAACGCGTGGCATCTCAACTGTTAATATATTATAGCACTCGTATTGAGATGCACTCAATATTCACTAATTCTCTGTTGTAGCGTCTACATTTACGTTACAAACTTTTTCATGTTACAAAACGTGGTAAAGCTTAACGCGTTCTTATTGGCTTACTCTAAATTTTTGAAGATTTTTAAAAAGCCTTCAAACAATTTCAAGTCCCTTGCGACAGCCCTAACCCCGTGCGGTAGCGTTCATCAGTCATCGCTCTCGACTTCCGGCTGCGTTTCATAGTTCAATGCCTCGCCCGATCTGTGTCTCGAAGATGACCTTCACAGCACTAGGCTCGTACTAGTCTCACATGGCATTACGATATTAACACTTTTCTATGTTCAATTTTGGTTACTAGCAACCGCTCTCGCGTGGAGTTCAAAATTATTGCTAAAAAAATATTATTCAAAACAAAATGGTCAGATAAGCTTCACTTTTTGCAGATTTTATTGTGCTGTATTTACTTGTTCATTTATTAATGGGAATGTAAGTATAACAATGTCGCTGAAAAAGCTTGAATTAATATTTAAAATGAAATATACTTATGTTTGTACATTAATAAATCAATTAATCATATTTGTCTTGGGGTAAGAGTCATTCATCAAACAGTTTTTATATTTAGTCGGTTACGTTCTGGCTTACAAAACGGATTGAGACAACTTTATTAAGAATCTTACGTCACGTTATCTTTAGTTTATTACGTCACACTGTAGTTAGTACAAGAAACTATTGTAAAGAAGTTATAGAGTTATAAACATAACAAAACTTTCCACCTATTTTCAGCTTTTTGAATTCAATTGTTATAAAATAATGTAAATGATATATTATACGAATATAAATAACAACATTGCGTATTCTGCACGTGTTCCAGATTTCGTATTACACACTATTTCTTATTAACGCCGCTTTATCATACAGCATTTGCAAATTATGATATCCATTTACATAATTTATTGAGCATTATAAATTTTGCGATTTGTTTACTTGAATATTATAGAGCGAAGACAGAACGAAGTCAAGCATTGGGAAAATACGAGAGAGGTAGTTTTATAGTAGTGCTTAACTTCCGAGTAATGTTCGGGAACGCCTAACTGGTTTCAGACTGTTACGAATTTCTTAGTCACTCATGAATTTCCATTGGTTATCAGGTCATGACGGAGAATTAATAAATTTGTATAGACACTCATGTATGAACGATATAAATATTAATGTGTTAAATTAGTCCTGCAGTCAGAAGTCGGCTGCTGGACAATAAATTCTTCAAATAGCTATAAAGATTAAGGATAGATAGCTAAAACATAGGTACCTAAATAGGTACCATAAGATGATTCAATGAAAGTTCTTTTAAAATGTCCTTGCGTTTCCTGTCTTCTTTGTTTGTTTAAAATCATTATTAACTACAAAAGGAAATTTAATCTGCCATTCCAAACCGAAATTATGCCACTGTCATTTGAGTACTTGGCGCAGATTCAACCTGTTTCTGGCCAAGATTTTGAGATATTGTCCGTTGTTTTTCTGTGTCTCATTTTTGGTGCTAATTAGAAGTTTTATGCTCAGTATTGGCTGCAGCAATTTTTTAACAAAAACAGACTGTGTAAAAAGCAGGAGACTTCAAGTAGCAGTATTTTTATGTACCTACATGAAAGTGCAACACTAAACCTCTGCCCCCATTTCTGTCGTGACATGAAGAGCAAAGACATGTCCTAAACATTTTTTATAGCACACTTCTGGTCACGGTCTCTCAACTCTGGCCTGGTAGAGATACGGGATTGGTGATGATTACGGGTTAGTGGGCAACCTGACCTCCGATCTATCTATCGATAATAGAAGGGATCGATAGCTGAAGTGCGCTTCAAAGTACGGAATCGCGTTTGAAATTTACTGTCACCCATCCAAGTACTGACCGGGTACGATTTTGTTTAATCTGTGAGATTGCTAGCGATCCACTTTACAAGCGGAGCAAAGCGATCTGAAGGCATGATGATATTTATATCTAAACTTATATCCTATAACAACATTGCACTTCAAATTTTGGACATGCTCAAGCAATTGGCCACAAAGACGGTCTAACGATTCTCTCCCCAGCAATAAAGCTTCCGCTGCTAAACGTTCAAATTTTCAATTTGTGCGGCCATCATCTTATTTACTCAGACGTGAATAAATTATTTTTTTATTGCACTGGTGCAGCAGTCGCTGTCGATCATTGGTTTGACATTCAAACAGTCTAGCGACTCATTGCAGCGGTTACGAGCCTCGACACTTGAATTTCAGTTCTAATTTGTTAGCGACAAGTTTTCTTTTCGTTTGTACGCACGTGCAGACCGCATTTAGTAACAACACTTTCGGTTTATTATGCTGTATTTTTCGAATTCAAGGGCAAGGGTACGAACGATTCATTTTTATTTATTGGGCAATTCTTCGAAGCAAGTTTGTGATGTTACTTAAAGCCATATGGATTCGCGGTCGAATCTATTGTTCCTCGGCCATCACTTTCAATGCGATCGTGATCGAAATATGTACAACATATGCATTTGTTTTGATTAAACGAACCACAAGTTGCATATGGTTAATATTTTGTTGTGTGAAGGGTACTTATTTTTAGTTGATCGATTTGTGAACAGACAGTTACTTTAATAACTAGAATTTAAAATTTAGAATTGATAATACACTGAACTTGTAGTAAGATATCGTTTACTGAATAGAATTTGGTTCCGTAGTTTTTATGGACGTTTATATTTCGTAGGTTATGCAAGGTAAAATTATTTGAGGTCGAATCGCTCTGTAAAGAGACATATTAGTGGGTATGGTTACTTACACGCTATTAGTTTACTTATTATTAATTAATGACAAAATTATAAAAACTGGATTTATTTATTGTCATCTATTTATTGATCAGACATAATATTTTATTATATTTTTTGTCTTAGATCTAACTAAAGTTTTTTTGTTACAGATCTAAAGTTCGACGTCGGGTCTTCGGGCAAGCGATCGATTAATCAATCGATTTTTTTTTACAACTGTTAATAATGTAATAATTGTTATACATTTGTTGTTATCGTAAGAAGCAATAACGAAAAGGCTTTAATTTTGAACAACTGTGTTCAGTGTGGTGCAAAAGTGGAGAACTTAACGGAAGCTAGGCGTAATGCCGGGATTACCCCGGTAACAGACCGGTAAGTTTGAACTACTTTGAAGCCACAACAACACGTCGGTCTAAAGTATGGCGACGATAAAGTATCGGTCGTAGGATTTGATTGCTATTACATACCAGTCCCTAGTCGTGATGTAGAGACTTAGCAGCATTAAATTAATAAACCTTAAATCAATAATGAGTATTAAGCATAATATTTTCATTATGTACTCGTATCTGGTTTCACACTATTAGGTTATTATCGACGTTGATAAATAAATCAATATTATCAACCCTAGACTACGTTCAAGCAAGATTCAATACGCTAAATGTAGAAATTTCAAATCCGAACACTCAGTTGCTTCTCCTAGACAAACCTTACATGTTCAAGTAACAAGTTCGTATTCGATACATTACAGAAAATGCCAATGAAACGAAATACAAACCTAATTAAATAGGGCGATGCCTCCCCGATGCGCATAAAACCAACGCTAGGGTCGTGTTGTAAACATTTACAGGGACTATTTTAATTAAAGGAAATCCTGTACAGTCAGGTGTGATTAATTAGCCGTTGGCTCACGTAGCAGCTATCTCTTTTCATTATCTAGTCGGAACAGGCACGATTTTGTAGATTTAGTGGACGGAAAAAAGGTATTTACATACTCGTACACTGCGGTGAACGAAATTCTCGTTCTGTGCAGATTTTCTTCTAATTTCGTTCTAATGGCAACTTTGTTTTTGTGTTGTTTCTTTGTGGCTCCTTATGTTAAAGTGCAATTGGGAAATGTATCTACATCATTTGACGATCCGTATGGGTTAGTGGTTATGTCCGACCGCCTTTGGAAATGGGTTCGTTTTCAAGCGGGGCAGAAAATAAAATTATGAATTTAGACTTTTGTTCCCGGTCTGGGTGTTTGTGTAATTATATTTTTGTGTGCTGTTAAGAACTTGTTATCAGGGTTGGTTAAATTAGTAAGATTTTTTTGAATCGCGCCTTTGACATTTTTTCACTTTTACCTTTTTATTTTAATATCTAAATATTTTGCATGAAGTACGTAAACATATGCGGCGTGTTACGAATAGGTACTTATACTTTCCATAATATCGATTTTTGGTGTACAGTACCATAAATTGGAATACAATAAGTAATGCAGTTCGAAAAATTCAACGAAATGAGCTCGTAACTCGTTTAAAAATTTTCTGACAATGTCATCTGTAACGAATATTTGTGGACGGTACATTGTTATGCATATTTTTTCGTATTGTCATGTCTGTTTTCGACAAGTTGAATGGAGATAAACTGACAAGCGATGAATATTCATTGACGTTCGGTCATTAGACACTTTAGGAGATAATTATGTTAAATTTTTATTCTTAATAATGTTGAGGGATTTTTATATTTGTTCTTCGGTTTTTTGTCATCCGACGTGCGGTCGTGAGATGACATTGCGAAAGATAAAACGGGAATGATAATGAACTGCATATGCTGTAGCAAGTTTTGGTTGAGTCTGCAGACGTTTTTTGATGGATATGACTCATGAATTTGAAGTCTATGCATATTTAGGTTAGCGTCATGGCATCTATATAAAATACACGTATTTAAGTTTCAAGTCGATAATTCATTGTTAATTTAGGTAATTAATGATTAACTAAACCGCATATCACGTTTTCTCTATATAATTATGTCGAGTTTGCAAATTGTCACATGTTAAAGTTACAGCAATATTGTTGAATAGCGAAATACCTCCGACTCGAAGTTATCAGTCATAAGTTACTGACATTCAATTAAACAAATGATTTGTTTAAATTATGAAGGTGATACGTGGCTTAGATTTTGCTTCACTCGAACAAGTCTCATATCAATTGCCTGTTCTCAAAATAGCCAATTGCAATTGTAGGTTAAAATAAACAGTTTGTTATCAAACTCTGAATTATTTATCTATTATTGTTACGTCATTTCTTGATCTTATGTCATTTCACTTCAATACGCACATTTTGCACGTACGCGTAGTAGAGACATGCATAGCACACATGGTCAAAGTAAAGTAAAGTTAATGTCTCTTTGTCTTGAATATATAAAGTGTATATAAAAATAGTAGCAAAAATAATTTTATTTCGTCATCAATCTGAGTTCTGATACAAAATGTAAGTTCATTTTTAGTACCTACTCCGTGACGCACGCTCGACTTAGGATTATTACAAAAAAAAAACCCGTATACCTGCGTTGTACATAAAGTTTTCAATAGACATATAAAGTTTACCCAACCGTAGATAACCAGCGTGGTACACTATGGGCGAAACCCTTCCCATACTTGAGAAGATACCCGTGACCAGCAGCAAGATGATGGGTTGACTATGAATTTTAGCCTAGAACGGATACACTTCAGAGTTGTGGGCGGTCTGAGTGTGGGTTCTGACCGTTTGTTCGCGATTGAGAGTGACGACATCTATGCTATGCTATAAGTTACTCCACCTAACCATATTGTGTGACCACTGACATTGAAATGAATTGAATAGGTCCGGAAGACCCTTACAACATATGAACTGTGAAACGTGTATACAAACTAAAATCACATTACTTGTCATTCCTCGTGCGTAGTTTTCTCGACGCATCAATTTCGTTTTCAGTTGAATCCCCGTGGTTCTCGTCTAATTTATATTCATTGGGCGCCTTAATAAAAGCTCTCAATTTTATCAGGAGTTTATCTGGATTATCTCTACCGGCAGCATTACATCAGGATTGAGATAACTTATCCTGCTTGCTTGACAACAGGTACAAGCCTAGCTTCCATGCTTACATTAACACTGATTTACTAGTGCCTGACCTGCACTATATCAGTTCGATGGAACAACTCGATGATGTATGGAGACTGGGTAGTTGTGTTTAATGAAATTTATGGTAATATGGAGCTTGTGTTTAGTATAAAGTTTTCTTGGTGTATGTGGCGTGTATGGTGTAGCATCTAACTCTGTAATAATTCGCTATTTTCTAACATCTACACTTTTAAACACGCTTATTCGAGTATTATTTGTTTTATGTTGGGCTCTCTGGTGGTTCAAGTTCAGAAGTTTCTGCGTTATAATTGTAGTGCGACGTTCGAGGTTAATAATGTTTGCCCAACTAATTTATCAATTCTTAAGTTTTTTAACCTCGTTACAAGGTAGACAAACAAATGATTATATTTATAACACCGAAATAGATCTGGCATTCACGTTGACATCTTTAAGCATCGTGTGACTAGATAATTTGGAATTACATATAACTTGTACAGATCGGGGAGGTATCATTAGTGTCCTCATAACCCGTCCTGAAGCAAGTCTGGCGTCAAGTCTTTGTGTTTTGTGGTTGAGGACCACGTTTGCACGTATCCAAGTACAACCTCGGATAGAATTTTTCTCCTACTTGAGGTTGCGTATATGTGCCTTCAAAAGTACGTACATACTTAAGTGGATTGCAATACACATTTAATTTGGCCACTATCATCACCCGAGGTTGCACGTGCCCGGGCTGACCTACTGAGGAACTGATATGTCAACTGCATATCGGATCTGCGGTGCATCCAAAATAGCATTCGGGTGTCTCCGGCAACGCTCGGGCCGGATCGTGCGTCTTTTTCAATACAAACAAAAAGGTCAGAAGCCGACAACCTAGTTTTCCGCCGTCGAATGCAAAGGTCACGCACATCAGCACGGAGACTACGGGAAGCGTATGATAAGTGGCAAGGCTGACGCTTAAAATGGTATAGTGTTGCCTGACTGTAAGGAGTACTATTAACTAGATTTTGGAAAACGATAGGAAAATGGTTATGTTTCCACTCTCAAGATGACCGAAGTTTAAGACATTACCAAAGTTTGAAGAAACAGTTATTTAGGGAAAATAATATTAAAATTTTATGAATTGATGATAACAATAAACATTGTTATGAAAACGAATATTCATAGTGAAACAGAATTGTGGAAAACAATTTTATTGTACACTACTTAAGTATTGTAACTAATCAAGCACTGTTAATGAAAGGTCTACTAAAACGTTGCATAAACAATAAAATCTATTTGAAATAATGGAATTGACACAATGACATGACAATTAACAATAGATAGTTAGTACCAATTTGTTAATGCGTCGGTTTCTGAAAGGCCTATCCAGCCTCTAGTAAAGTTGATAACTCCATGGTAACTCTACATAACATATTCATTCATTATCTATGTAGGTATTAAATTACGGGAAGTTAGGTAGATACCCTCATATATTTTCATTTTTACAAGCGACTGCTGTCATTGTTGTAGTCGTTCGGCTGTCGCGTCTGTTCGCATTTGTCATGAACCATCGCTGTTGGAATTTTCCCTGGAACATAACGCACCGCTGGTTTGTTCACCGTTCGAATCGTTGAATCTTTTGCAGTGGCAAGAAAATCCGACGGAGTTGCCATATTTTTAAATAAGAAATAAAGGATGCAGCTAAATTTAAGCTGTTTTTGCATATTTTGTTTTGAGATGTGTTTAGGTACAAAGTGATTTGGAAATAATCATATACGTTTTAACGTATACCTTATACTGGTTAAATTTCGTACACAGTACACACTGAATTAAATCAGGGCGCAATGCAGTAAGAGATTAAAATGGTTAACTTATATCTCAAATGTGTACAACTAACTGTACCTTCCACTTGTGCCACGTACTTATTAAATTAGCAAAAAAATGCAAAAACATTGCGTGAACATGCGCCAACGTTGTGGGTCCCGCACTTCATCATGTTTAAAATGTCTGCTTGTATTTTATACTGATAGTCAAGTGAATAGATAGAAAAGTTACCTGTATGTTCACGCCAAACGTCATCTCTTACTACAATGCTTTGTTTTGATATCAATACTCTTTAATGTTGCATAGGATATTAGGCGGCGAGCGACCCAGTTGCCTTGACCTGTCCGGCCCAGAGCCGTTGCAGTTGAAGCTATAGTTTCAATTGACCTCGGTAGTATATTGATAAATGATGGGTGAAATATCCGTTAAATTATTTATAATTAACGGCATGCAATCAGCGTTATACTTGTTCTTTTTTTTTTCGAAAACAGGTTTTTGATAATTCAAATTAAAAGTTTCTTGTCAAACGTGGATCATATTAATCAGTATTCGAAAGGATCCATGACGTATTCCACCTCCGTAATTTCATCGATTTCCGGTGAATACGAATTTTTGAACGCTACACTTAGGTACTTCAATACGTCACTACAATAGGTAGATGGAACTAGCAGTTGAGGTGTAGCTCAAACATTTTGGGTGCTGGATAATCCGTGGGAAGGTGATATTACACGGGCTATATAATGTTTCGGGGCCTCTATCAAACAAAGCAGTCTTTTGTCTGTGGACAAAGCTTTTTGTCACCTTATTTCTGATCCAATCAAGTAAAGAGGAAATGGATCGGCTATTTTTGGCCCACCCCGTTGTTGATGTCTTGAGAAATACGCCTATTCTTTACACGAAAATCATGACTTAGACATGTTAAACCGAAGAAGGTACTAAAAAGTACTAAGTTTGGGAATTTCGAATCTTTTTTGGAGTTTGTGTTTGAGTCCTTTTCATTCTAAAAATTCTGACACAAATATTGTTCTTAATATAAAATGATTAACTGTTTTAAAAAATTTGAAAGGTTAAAATTGTGTATACCTTATTTATAATTTTTTATATCGAAGGCTGAAGAAGAAAGAACGAAGATTGATCCACCACTTTTACCTACCCGAGAAAGAAAATTAGCGGCATGTAAAATATGACATGTGTAAAAGAGACTTTCCTACTTTATATTAATGGCCGATCCGCCTTGACCCAGATTCCCGATGCGCCCCAGAGTGTGCAGAACAGGTCAATAATGACTATATTATTATACTGTTTGTGACAATGTGATTGACTTAATTGTATTGTTAGATAAAGACAAATAGTGGGCCATTAACGTACCTGCAATCTTTTTATATGACCCAATGCTGGGCACGGACATCTCTCCCCACAACCATAGAAGGCCTTGAACATACTGCACCACGCTGCTCCAATTCGGATCACTAGATATACGGGATAGTGGCCAACCGGTGTCGGATATTTTCAAACTACCTACTCGTATAAGCTCTCCAAACAGGTTTAACGACTGCTACTTGTTCATAAGAACTGAGACCGACGTCTTAACAAGCCTCCCGATGCACGGAAGGACACATAAAAATATGTTGTAAAAACAACCATATATACCAAACAAACTCTTCAGTGAAAGAAAAAATCTTGATGAAAACTGCATGCTTAAGAGTTTATCATAATATTTTCGATGTCAAACAATGACTGGGAGACCTAAACCCTTTTTATATCTTTATTTCTGAAAGACATCGTAATAAATCAAGTAAAACCTAGAAGTAATATAACAAACTTCTACAAAAGTGAAGCGCTTCAAAGTGATCAATGATTAAGGAAATCGCGTAATTGCCGTGAAATTATAATACGCTCATATCAACCATGGGGCTATCCTCATTTACTAGCATTAAATTGGCTTCGGTTGATGCTGTGTAAAACTTAACTAATAGCCAAAAGAAAGACAAGTTCCTATGTTTCGATTGGGAAGGTGTGCGTGCAGACATTGTATTTGTGGCAACTATCACAGTCGCAATGATAATGTGTTGCAATACAGGATAAGATAGGAACTCCTTTCTATTTGAGGTCGGACGTAGGTATATCCACGAGTTACAGTGACTATCTTATACCTAGGTATTAGGCATAATCGTTCGGTACCTATTTGCCTTCAATCCTTTTATTTCCCTCTGATGGGCAAGGGTCTCTTCCTGCAACCGGGGAATGCCTGTAGAATGCAAGTTGATGGAGATATGGGTCAGTGGCCAACCTGTGTTGGATGTTGTCAGACAGCCCCCGACCTGTTGTATAGCTTAACATGCCCTCCGAAGCACGGATGCGCCCTTGAAATTTGCCACTAGCAATCACCTGAAATTTGCCACTAGCGGCAGACCGGATCGTGATTGATTTACAGTGAGATAGCTTGCGATCCGCACTATCAGCGGGGTTACACGCGCTTCATACCTATTTACGTTACTAAAATTATAACGGTTACAGTTAAATGAATGTAATCCCTTACAACCACACCCTACTCGTCTCGTGGCGGAAAATGAGAGTGACACTACGATGAGCTTATGCGGCGTGGACGTTCACGCGTCTCTAGATTAGTCGAAACTTTCGCTCCCGAAGGATCGTTCGACTCGTAATTTTCCGGATTATGAACAAGAATTTGTTCTGATGGCGACGTGTGATTCGGCGTGAAAGAGCGATTTCTGATGTAATTACTTCACTTCTTTCAAAGTATAATTGCTTAGACGATTATAACTTTGTATTTTAATTATCTTTCCAATTATCTGGCTTTCAGGTTTTCTTTACTCAATTTACACCGTATTTGTTTTTGTAATTAAAATATTTGTTTTATTACCTTAAATAACTTTAATCTCATGTGATCAAAGACGTGATTACTTAAGACATGAATTAATGGAATTACAATTTGGCGATCTATTGAATTATATTAAGGTAAAAATAGATTCTCAAACACAATCCCGTTATATAGAATGGTACATTTTTTATAATAAATATTTTTTAATATGAACGCCAAATGACTACCAACTTACACACATAATTTTCACCTTTGCTCGGTCACAAATCACTCCAAAAGGTCCAACATTATGTATAATAATTCAACCCTAACACACCTATTGGCATTTTGTTTTGAAACATGCAAATCCCTAAGGGTATGAAATGCCAGTGGTATAAAGTTCTCTCTCTGTATTGATTATTTCTTTCTTAAAAATATGGCCAACAATCCTGGCGAGTGGTTATGTCCAAACACAATTGTTGAATAGCCCAACTGGCGGCCATTTTGTAGTTACTTGCAAAGCAAGAGACAAAATGAAAAACGAATACAAAAAACTCTCAACGCTTTGTTACGACGCAAACAAAGAAACCGTAAAACTTTCAGCGTTACACGAAAAATATTACAAAAACGCCCAAAATATTCCTTTGTCTACGTTTCAAATAACCGTTCTATATCTTTTATAGTTTCGGCACAAGTCCTTTTCACCTTCAAAATATTTTATATTTAAATCGTTTGGATTATATTTGAACCAAACAAGCATTCAGGCCACACACTGTAATGGTCACTATAGTCATAAGCATAAGGCTTATCTGAAGTCGTTTAAATAGTGCCTGGCCAAATATAATTAAATACACCATTTTATAAGGCCAACCAATCCTCAGGGCAATCACTGCGCCCAGTGATTGGCACAGGAGTAGCATAGCAATATCCACAGTTCCATTTCTCATTTTCTCCACATCAACTTAGCAATATACCAACTGAAATTAACTCAACCCTTAATATTTGAGTATCCTCGCTTTTTCGCTCTATGTGTGCTCCGTCAAAGGCTCTGGGGTCAAAGGGCTTAACGCAGTCATCAAGCCATTGATTAAATAGTAATTAATCAGGTTTCACTGCCCTTGTCAAAGTGGCGGATGTCGAATCAATTTCGTGACATTCACGGTTCACTAGTTACTGTTTTCGGGTGAGAGTTTGTTGAATCCTCTAACCGCGGATTCTTTGGTGTAGAGACTGTAAAGCAGTCCTAGTTAAGTTGTTGAATTTTGATCAATTTTATCATTTATTGTTTAGTAAAGAACGATTGAGAGAAAACTTTCGTGTCTTGAGATCTGTATTAGGCACCTAATAAGCTTGTAAAGTCTGCTTAACAGTACTTTAGTACAATTAGGTAAAATGCAATAGAAACTTTCCCAGCTGTGTGGTAATAATGGGTTGGTTTTTGGCCTACTTTTGCCTGTGACTGAACTTGACTGTGAGGTACGGTGTTCGACACGCTTGCCTAGAAGATGCAAAATTAAAAAGCAAATATTATCGTAGTGGATAAGTTTGTTCTTTGGGTATTTTCAGAAAAAAAAGAAGGAGTAAAGCTTACTTCGAAAAAGGAATTTACCGCCAGTTTCCGAAAATAAATCAGCACAAAAAGTCACCTAATAAACTGTCAAACGATAAAATCTCTATTAAGTTTCTAAAAGCATGAAAATAAAAAATTACAGAATGTGATAGAGTTGTGAAATAAACCTACTTAGGGATTAGTTGAACAAGATTTTGACTACCCTTTCAGGAACCGTCGTCGTCATAGGTATCTGTAGACGTATCACGAACATTTTACAAATCCGTTATCGAGTAGTAACAGTTACATTTTGTATGGGATTTTGAACAACGCCCCGTATTGGGCGTATTGGGAACTAAAAATCGTATGGATAAAGTGACATCAGGTACGTAACTCGACTACTTAACGTAGTTCTTTATAATTCGTGATAGGGCTACTGTAGGACACTAAAACGTTTACGGCATGAAAGCAGTAAGCCTTAACAAACAAGAACACACCCGATAGTTACGATGTACGCCAGCGTCGGATGTCCGCTAAAACTCGATATTGATGCCAAATTGGATTGGACCGTGTTGAAAAATACTAGTCTTTTGTCAAATCCGACATGGGATCAAATAAAATCCTTTACATTGTTAAGTTTTGACCGTATGTCGCCTGACGACGCAATTAGTAAGGGTTTGCATTTGTATCATATTAACACAGTTCCAGAATACATTTTTAGAACATATATTTTTGTCTTACAAATAGGTACTCTACTTTTATATGATATTCAAGCTCTGATGATGCTTGAATTGAAAAATTATGATAAGAGTTTAATTGGATACTAAACGAAGGAACTTTATTATCTATCTTTTAAATAGTATATCGTATAAAAAGTATAAAAAGAATTTCCTATATGAATAAAAACATATTTTTAAAATTTTCAGTATTTTTAAGAAACAACTAATAAATATGTACCTACATACATATATTTTATGTTCTAGAAACATTTTCTTAAGCTTTATTTATTTTAAAACAATAAATTACTATAGCTATTCAAACCAACTTTCACTATCAGAATTTAAATAACTATAATGTATGTAGGTACTCATTTTCAAATGATTTTTTGTTCGCAATAAATCCAAATGGAATTAAAGCTGTAGGTATTTAAATCATTGTACGAGTATTATGAAACACTTGCGCATTAATCATAAAGAATGATATTTCTTAATACATTATGTGTCAAAAACAACACGTAATGAACGTTGCAAAGGCGTGCGGACATTGGGCTCATACACGTTGCGCTTAACAATATGTTAAAGAAGTTGTAACATAAAATGCATAAAGCTATATATATATATATAATCTTTCATGCAAGGTATATATATTTTTCGAAGAATTGATAGTACTTATGTAACAATTATAGTGACACTTTGAAGCATAATTATATCACGACACGACCGGGTGAAAAATTTTCATTTGTGTAAATCTTTCTCTACGATTTATTGATCTTTCTTACTACTCTTTAATGTGCAGCACGCCTTACGCCCACCGCTCACAGTAGAGAAGTCCTTGGGTAAAGACGACTGACTCACAGTTCTATTTCTTATTTTCTAAGAATAAATCGAAAACTGCAGTTGAATGACGCACAGTTACATTAGCGAATGCTGTAGGTCAACGACCTGCTGATCTTATATAAACAGTACGTTGCAAACCACACAAATTAAGTATGAACTTGAAAATGTTGTGTAATGGCGTAATGCTCCCAATCTTTTTACCACACTTCTGAGTGTATTTAGGTATACTTAAACCAGTTCGCATTACCTCCTTTTACATTATATTTGATCAATTTATGACAAAATTATAATTAAATTTTATTAAGTAATCCTTCCTCATCGCTCGCGCGTTAAATATTGTTACAAATTAGGAACCTTGCAAACCGTATAAAGGGATTACATTCTAGCGGTTGTAATAAGCATTTGCATTTGGTGTCCATACTTTCCTAATTACAATCTCGAAAGTTTCTAGACCGAGCCAACTTGAATTAAACTAAAACTATTTAATTATTAGCTTGAATTTTCGTTTTCGCGTTAATCTAATAAAAACTGATTGTGTAGAATATTATCTAATAGATATTGTGGTCCTACAAGTAATTATATTTATAAAGGTACTGTGTTTGCCATATATTTATAGTAGGAACTTTTAACGCATAAATTTAGCATTTATCATGACTAATAAAACATAATAATAACAACATATTAAAAACAAAACATAATATTCTCTAATCTATACTAATATATAAAGCGGAAGAGTTTGTTTGTTTGTTTGAACGCGCTAATGTCTGGAACTACAAGTCGGATTTGAAAAATTCTTTTTGTGTCTGATAGCTACATTAATGGAAGGTTATAGGCTATCAAGCATTACGGTAACTATTTCTTAACGCGGGTGAAACCGCGTGACACAGCTAGTATGAGATATTGCTTAAATGACTTTAAGTGGAAGGATTTATACGGGTCGCCTGCGGAGGTACCACCGCCTCCCTCATCATCCTAGAAGCTAGCCACGTTACTCGTAGTGTAGACAGATATCACTACTATGACAGATGTCAGTGCGGCAAGAATCTATACACATAAAATGCTTCGTCCTGAATGAGTGATGGATCAACGCACAATCTAAACCGCTGATCGAAGACACCTGAAACTTGGAGGGTGTGTTCTTTGTATGATGTAGGCATTCGTTAAGAAAAGGATTTAGCTCGAAATCCTACCCCAAAGGGGATAAAAGGGGAGTATAGTTTGTATATAAAAACGTGAATCCTTGGTCTAATTGATGAGCATACGGGCATAAGCTAATGTCTTAATAAGGATTGCGGACAGCTCAAGACTCTGTTTACTTACTATTCACTTCCTATCCGAGACGGACAACTATCCGAGAAATATAATAATCTTGTAGCAATAACGTTACTCTGCTAGAAACACTACAATACTTTAAATACATGCGAGGTGACAACCTGATTCGACACAAGATTTACATTAACAAGGTGACACCAAAAACACAAGCAAGTGTCAAAGTTTGCTAATGTCGTGTGTAACTTGCTTACAGTTTTGAATCTGTTACCAAAGAGGCGTGCAATGCAACGTGCATAATTACTTATTTACATATGCAGTTGTCCTACTACCATACACCAAGTGGTACGACAGAAATCTGAAAGTAAACAGAAACGGTAATAGTTTTGTTGATTGAATTTTATTCTGGGAAAAAATGTCGTCAAGTCGCTGCCATAGGTATATGGTTGCGCAAAGAATTACATAATGTATCTACCCACTAATAATAATATATACATACGCAACGAAAACTAAGTAAATATGTTAAATTCTAAATCAAATTTAGGGATCTAAACACCTTTGATACTATTTACTGCAGAACACCCGCGAAACGAAGAGGCATAATAAGGCAAATCCAAAAAGATATCTATCCCTGCTAAGTAAGATATCTAGGCTACAGCAGTAAGAATCCCGAGTTACAAGTCTTCTATTGCAATTGTTTCATACAAAGCTTACAACTAAATGGAACCAATCATATTCTAATCCCACGCAGATAACTATCCCCTTGACGAAATCGATAAAATAGCCCAAAGGCAAATAATTAAAAAGAACACAAGTAGACACATAAACCGCTAAATTATCTCAAATGTAACAACAATTAAAACAATAACGTAACTCCACATCGCACGTTAACTGGGGCAAACTCGAGTTCTTGGAGAGTTGAGTGTTGTTCTGCTAAAACGAGATGAGATAACTGAACCGCGATATGTTTAAGAGCGAACGCTGTGTAAATTAGCTTTGGATTTATTAAAAAAATTAAGGAACACGTAATAAACGTCTTTAACATGCTTTTTTTTATATATATGCGACTTGTTCTTTGCAATGAATCAGTAGAGACAGGTTGAGCTAGGAATCAGCTGTAAGGTTACCCGACCTTAGGTTTAGGTTTGTAATGAAACGAGTAAGATCTGGAAATACACTGATTATATTGAATAATAGAACCTTACTATACAGCCTACAACTACTACATCACACAGCTAGTACTGCCTAGCTTTAAAACAACAAATAAAACAGAAAACGTAACTGCCTTTTATACAAAACATTTTAAGCCAAATGGTACGCAGTCTGAAAAAAAGGGTCGATCTAAAGGCTCTCTTACTAGAAACGTGTCTATCATAGCAGAGATTAAAGTTTTCACAGATTCGTAAGTCAAAATCTTACCTATCCAAACATTTCTCCATAAAGTATCTGACTAAAAGAGGAATTTCTCAGAGCAACCTAAAGCAGGGATCTAGCAAACTATTCAAAACAACAACAGCCAAGTAACGTATGACGGGTGAAAAGACAAATCCTTAAATCCAAGCAAATAAAGAATTCCGACAAAGTAGGCCATTCACACCGCGCAATAAATCGACGGCAAGATTCTCCTCGGTCTGCCGCGTCGGCTGGTGCCGTCTTCGGTTGCGTGCGCCGACCGCCGGCCATCTGCATCTGTGCGACCGTCACGGTACGATTGAGCAGCGTTCTGCGCCCATTGGCCGAGGGCTGCTGAACTGGTGTGCGATTTGGGGCAAGCATTCAACGTTCCAGGGGGCTTAGTGCAAGTTTTGACAGTTAAGAAAAACGTGATCGAGCTAACTACCATGTCATACATTGCCAACCTCGTACAGTACGAAGTTGCATTTCAATAAGAAAACAAGCAATGAACAGTGCACACTTTTAGTTCTCCCCGCAATCCCTAGGGATTGCGGGGAGGACTAAATCGACTAGCAGCGCCCCTAGGGGCGCTGCTAGTCGATGCATGGAGAAACTTAAAACCGAATACCGTTTATCGTAAACGACAATAACTCGTACTAGGGCCTCAGCATTCAAAAGGTGGTTTAGGAATGAGGACAGATCTGTTTGTTATACTGAGGAGTTCTGAGCTCATCTGTGACTTGGTGCAAGCATTCAAAAGGTGGCATTAAATTGAGAAGAGTTCTGCCCTCATTAGCAGAGGATTCCTGAGCTTGTGTGTGCGCTTGAGCGAAAGCAGAGTTAGGCCAAGTCCTACGTCAAATCTTTTTAAGTATTGCATAATTTAACATCAGAAGGACTGCAAACTTGTTGGCTACTCATTCAAGACAAACACTGACTATCTTTTATAAAGTACGCAGTATATCAACATATACACGTCCTTCATAAACTCAAGATAAAACAACATTAATTGCTTCGCAAACCTTATCATTAACGCGAATTGCATAAGCACCAACATCAGCTCGACCAAGCCGGAATGTTATCTAGAATTATGAATATCTTAGCCTTATGACATCATGGCGTCACCGTCGTATCTGCGCACTTGGCTCGTTTAATTTATTGACGTTTAACGGTTGGACACTTATTTTATTGTTGTGTGGGGAGACCCACATATAAGTTGTCAACCAACAGGTGTTTTACTAGTTTTAATGAATTAAGCCCCGTTCTAGACTGCAGATCACAACAGTAATTGCTGTCCATAGATTGCTTGCTCATATCCGGTCGAAGGACCAAGAAAACATTGAAAGCTAATATATTACGATACAATATGTATAAAATAAATGTAGAGTCGTGGCTGCTTTGGGGAAAACGCGAAGATGACTTTGTAGTTTGAGTGTCGCAGGTTTTATTAAAAAAAATAAAATGTTGCCACACGCAAAAGAAAAAAAAGGTATGGTTTGATGTTTCCATAATTGCCTTTTGCACTTATCTTATGGATACTAATAATAACTTCAAAAAACCAATCCTGCCCTAACCTAACCAAATCACCATCAAGTAAGTCTATCAAGGGCCTCTTCATTCTATTTTCTCTGTGGGTACGAAACACTTCATTACAAGCCCCGTTCTCACTTCACCGGTTCTTTTTTTTGGGATATCACGTCACCACTTGAGCCATGAGGGCTATATATTTCACACTTAGTTAAACAGTTAGCACACAAGTGAATGCAAAACACTTACGAACATAACGTTTGGAACTTTAATAGATTATTACGTGTGCGACCTTCGAATGATCGTAATAGTGTTTATGTTCTGGTGCCTTATTCAATGTGACATTAAAAACACGTAACGCGGCGCGCATAATATGATTTTACAATTCCAAGCACAATGACGCACATTCCACACATAATTCCACGATTGTCGCGTCACACGTAGTGTATATTACTTTTGGTGGCGTGGTGCGTTTCGAACCCACATTTATGTTTAAAGCGCGTTGTGAAATGTATCTCCACCAATCCGCATTGGAGCCGCGTGATGAAGTATGCTCCAGGCCTTCCCCGGTTGTGGGGAGGGACCCGTGCCCAGCAGTGGGACAAAAAGGGGTTAAAGGCAAGCAGGGTCGCAGAAATCTGCTTAAGTAGAGGTTTTTCTCAAAATACTTTTTATACTTGCTCTACAAAACAAGCTCGATTGACCCAAAGACGCATTTACGAAGCCAAGTACCAACAAAGAGCTTTGAAAGCTCAATTAGAAATGCTCAAGAGAAATAGAAATGAATGAGAAATTACGGCAAGTAGTCGCTTTCAACGCTTTGAGAACAGAAAACTGTTTGAAGAATGCAATCGCTCTAAAGCTGGAATAATAAATTACATAGTTGGAACTTTTATTTGTGTACAAGTTCTAACTTGTTCAGTTCGCCCGCGGTAGTACCACTGCAGCACTTATGGCTTCAACCCTTTTTATGTCCCACTGCTGGGCACGGGTCTCTCCCCACAACCGGGGAAGGCCTGGAGCAT
>DWQK01000577.1:0-19835 GCA_018231225.1 Noctuana stator
ATCAGATTAAGGGCTTAGGCACAATATTGCCTGTAGCAACGCTACTCTAAATTCTTGTCACGAGTTGCATTACGTGCATTCCGCGTCTACGAACCCGTTCAATATTGACCAGGCAGGAAATTTAAATGAAATCGTTGCTTACCTACTTTGTACCTTTATTTCGATGTATCTAGCTCATGGCTAAAGTACTCTGTACATTTAATTGTTTCAAATTAAACACGATAAGCCATCACTATAACAAACGAAACTACTTTCCTAACAACTTCTATATATTGTCTGACCGTTCAATTATGTCTAATTTCTCTAATAAACACAGTATCTACGTAGTCAGTAGGTACGTAGGTATCTATTAAATTTCTAGACAGCTAAGTTACTACTACGAATCTATCTAAAGTGGTGCAATTAATGCACTTTCCCCTGACGCCTCCTGAAAGGGACGCACAAAATCGCCAAATAATAATTTTAAAAATGGACGACACAATTATAAATTAACAAATATCCAAACATTGCCATCCGAAATTCGGCCAGGAATGCATTTTATTGTTAGTGTGACAGATCTTGTTATAAAAGTGTTAAATATAAAAACAAATAATATTTGTACTTACTATTTTATGTCGTTGCATTACCCTAAATTTCATTTACGAGTAAGTTCCTGCTGCGTTATTCCTATGGAACTAAAAAAATTGTGGTATGTAAATTAAAACAAAGTATTATTATTATTATTCGAAATTTAGAATATTTAAGGCCGTTCTAGATTATATATTTGTTTGATTTTTACGTGCATTAACGCACAGATAGTTGTCTGTAACATGTAAAACTCTTAACTACACGTATAAATATATTTTTATAATAGGTCGGTGGCGCAGCGCTAGACGTGTTTGAACAGGAGCCTCCGACTGACCCTCTAACTTTGGAGATCATCCAACACCCTGCTGTGATCGCCACCCCTCATCTAGGTAAGATCGCACGCTGTTTATAACGTATAACCTGTAACGTATAGCCTGTGATGGTGCATTCACACCGCAGTTACTTTTTGTGTTGCAGCATTTCCAAGTGTTAGTGGGCAACATCCGTTAACAAGAGGAAGTATAAGTAACAAGAGGTCGGCAAAGTTGAAACATGTATTGTTACCTAATGTTATCGCGTTGCATTATGTTGCTCCACAAATATTAACTGCGGTGTGGATTCACCACAGGATTAACAAAATAATCAAATAATCAACTATCAAATCTATGTTTAAGTGTCTATTGAGTTTCTGAAAGGATTATTACCTATGTTTTGGTTATAAAAGGAACAACTAAGAACTTAGTGGTTTGTGCTATTCTATTTCTTCCATGTTACTGTAACCCCGACTGTGCAAATAATTTTTTTTGTGTTTGCCGTACCTAATTAATTTAAAAGTCATGGGTTTTCATTTATCTTATAATATTTACTTTTGACTCATTACAGGTGCTTCAACGAAGGAAGCTCAAGTGCGGGTAGGACAAGAAATAGCTGAGCAGTTTGTTAATTTGGTGAAACCCGGCACTTACTCAACTCCTCTTGCTGAAGTGACGCGCATCCTTACCAAGTGAAGACTTAATACTAAGTACTGTTTTTAGAGCATTTATAAAGAAAGCAATTTTGTATTTTGTTTAGTCTAAGTTTTTATTAAACAATATTTGTTACTTTATAGGTATTCTCATTTACATGAAAAGTAGTTTGTAGAACCGCAGAAATGTTTTCAGCATTTTTCATAAAAATATGTATTTCGAGATTATATAATATCTTACTAGTAATACTATGTATGCGAAGCGATACGTAACGTGAGCGTAAAGAATTCTTTATTTTTGTTTCATAGGATTTATTTTTTATTTGACTTAAGTGTTACATTTATTACCCTTTTCAAATAAATAATAAATAGAAATACCTACATCCATTGGTTGTTTATTTGTTGAACGTCCCAAAAACAAAGAAATGCAAAAAGATAAGCAATCAAATCACTATCAACTACTAAGTACTTTAAATAATATTTATTTGCATTGTGAATATTTCAAAATACATTTAGAAATATTTATTTGTAAGTAGTTATATGAGATTGCCTTTGAATTATTTTACAAGGTTTGCTTGTTATTATTTTATTGTAATTTTGTTGCAATGCTGTGCAATGCTTTATGATCACGCAATGCCAATTATTATTACAACTTTATTCATTGCGAATAACTTATAGCGAGAGCAGGTTGCTTATAAAAAGTATTAGGCACTGCACATGTATAAACACATGAATGAACCAATATACATAATATAAAACTGTTAATTTATTATCCGCTTCTGCGCTTCCGTGCTTCAGAGGGTACGTTAAGCCTGTCCTGGCTGTTATCGATAGATAGCAATCGTTAAACTCTGATACTGGTTGGCCACTAACCCGTATCAGAGTTTAACAGAGTATGCTCCAGGCCTTCTCCGGTTATGGAAAAATATCCTTACACACCAATGGGCTATAGAAAGGTTTGCAGAAATTCTGATATGATCAACAAAAGGCGATTTCTATAGTACGTACGAGTACATTCTTATTACTAATCGAAGTAAAAAAATTAAAATACAAAGCACATTTAAAATTATTTATTAAAAATTACTTAGACATATAATTTACAAATAGTAGGTAAGTATAAAATCGTCTCTAATTCACCGGTTGGGTCCGGAAATGGCAGTTTCACTGGGAGTTGAAAGGAGGAAGGGAGGGGGGGTGTAAGGCGTAAGTAGTAGGAAGAGAATAGGGTTACTGCGTAACTAATTAGCGCTTCCTCTCCTGAACGCTCTGCCGGTCCTGGCGGACGGGGCGGCGTCGTTTTGTTCCTCAGGTTCGTTTTCCTGCACTGACCTTGATGATGCTGTAAATATAAAATTAAACGTTAGCCTTCTACTATTCTTAACTTACTGAACCAATTCTGGGAAAAATTAAGCTGTGCTAAAAAGAAATAAGCGTTTTAGTAAAATTGACACTTAATAATAATCTACGTACCTATCCATAAAAATTCGTACTTAAATATAAATAAATTGTAGCCTTATATAGATCATTTACATTACTTTAAAGGCCAACAAACGACCTTGCCCGAAAGAATGTCTCCAGATATACATTTCCTAGTAATGTTTCTCTATACCATATAAGTCGTAATTGCCTTTGAATTTGTGCAAATGTCGCAGTATCTAATTACTTGTGTAAGTTCAAGTTGTCCACTACGTCGCACGGTAGTTGTATGTACTTTGTAACTACATAAATTAATCAATGTATCATTGGTATCTAGTTCATTATTTCTATCTAACTCTGAATACGAACCAGTTATCTACTGAGCCTATATACATTTATAGAACTAGGAATTCCATATAAAAAATAATAACAAACGGTGGCAGTGAACTGAGAGAGAGAGAGAGAGAGAGAGAGAGAGAGAGAGAGAGAGAGTGTAATATAATAATAGGTAACTAATTTTAAGAGTTAGAGTTTTAAACATAAATATAGAGTTAAGAAACATGCATGCCATTTGGATTCTCATAAACGTACCTAATAGAAATAATCTTCAGGGCGACCCAGTAGATACCTAGGTACTCTTTCAGAATTTTGCTAATAAACTGTACAACTATAGGCTTATGATAGATGACATAAACTCTTGCCTGATGTAGGAAAAGTAGCATTATTTAGGTTAATATTGCAAAATCTATTAGAGACAGTCGCCATAATATTATAACGTAGTTTCTTTAGCAAATATATTCAAATATAGAAAATTATTTTGAACCTCAGTCGGTGAACAATAATTTTATGATGAAACTAAGCCGCATAAGAAGGCCGCGGTCGCGAGCCGCATAGCACGCAACTAAACCCAAGCTGGTTTCGTTCAGACTGGAGCATGCAACATTGTGAAAGGTGCCGATTATTACAAGAATTCGTATTGGAGGTCGCACTGTACTGCTTTTGCGTCACTGAACATACGCGTATCCACTGCGATTTATAATGCCTATTGTCTTTTGTTACGTCTCACAATGTGTGGCCTAACAGGAAGTGATCATAATACAGGTATATTATAAAGAGACATCCTATGCCCTACACTTATATTATATTACTAGTTTCACAACAAAGCATTGTGTTTAGGTGAAGGTACTGTTAGGCAGCTCAGTAAATCCAACATTTTTATATTACTGTTGATAATATTATTTATATTAGAACTATCACACGTCCAGTCACAGAGCTATCAACTACCAACATTCATAATAATATACTTCTAAATGTCATACATTCGTTTGTAGCTGATGGGTCTCAACTAAAACAAAATTGCTTTCGTCTATACTTACTGATAACATACCTTAATTCACGTTGGCTGTTAAGTGTACCTACTATAAGTATGATGCAATTTAACTTACGCCGGCCGAATCGTCCTCTGCTGGGCTTGCTGGCTGCTGCGGGCGCGGCCGCGTCCTCTACGTTAGTCTCGTGAGTGGCTGTGGCAACCCTCTTCTTGCCTGTGCAAGCAAAAAATACGTTTCAACAAAAACACCGAACACAATTTTTTCCCCGGAGCAATATACTCGTATTTTATTTGGCGGTATTGCCAGTGTTGTTTCGGTAGGTATAAGATGGAAATCTATACTAATATATAAAGCTAAAGAGTTGTTTGTTTGTTTGTTTGTTTGAACGCGCTAATCTCTGGAACTACAAGTCGGATTTGAAAAATTCTTTTTGTGTCCGATAGCTACATTAATGAGGAAGGTTATAGGCTATCAAGCGTTACGTCACAATTCTTAAAGCGGGTGAAACCGCATTACACAGCTGGTAACTAAATAAATTTCACTCGCATAGGCGGCGGTAACCACTTACCATCAGGTGGCCCGCACGCCTGTTTGCTAGGCAATTAATAAAGAAAAATTTAACTTAATAAATTTAATTAAAACTTAAGATTGTTTTAGTTCAATAACTAAAAAAATCTTAATTTTAAAATAAGTCCATCTTATAACTTAATAAAATATTTCTGTGCTGCATTACTACAATGGTCTATCAGCATTAATCATCGATCAGCATTAATGCTGGTAACACAGCGCTGAATGAAAGTCAGCTCTACAGGTTCGGTATATACTTGTTTTTAGGATTCTGTATCCAAAGGGTGAAACAGGATCCTATTACTAAGACTCCGCTGCTCATCCCTCTAGCTGTCACCAGACCACCTGTCTCGTGATCCATGAAAGTGATTTTCACACATTATGTATTTCTGTTGCGGCTATAACGACAAATATTAAAAAACAGAATAAATAAATATTTAACTGGGGCTCCCATACAATCATACGATAGATAGGCTCCGACTCACACTTTTCCGGCTATTTTACGGTATTTGATAAGTCTAAATGAATCCAGCAGGGGACGGAGAGCTCCGGCAACAGCGCGGCGGGCGGCGCCGGCGCAGGCTCGGCCGGCGAGCGCGTGTACGCCATGAAGATACTCAACAAGTGGGAGATGCTCAAGGTCAGTGTTGTATTGACCCATTATTCACTTTACTGATCAAATGACGTCATAGCACCTGTTATTGCATGGCTGGCATACAGTGATTGTAGCTATATATATAGATAGATATAGATATACATATATATAGATTAAGTCCGCATTTACGGCAAGGGCTTTCATGTGTGATGTGAAAGCCTGGAGGAATTGTATGCGTTTTATTAACCTTTTTTATTTATTTATTCTTTTGAACCGAGTACAGATTATCGGGACAAGGGCGGACTTAATGTTAAAAGTGTACTCTGCCAATCAACCCTTAGCCAAGGCTATATAAATAATGATTTAAAATAAGCTATATTATTCCACTTATATCTTACTATAATATGAAATAAGTATAATAAATATACATTTATATATATAATTAATACATATATTATATAAATAAATATATTTTTTTTAATATTTTTGACCAGATGTTTGGACAAATAAAAATTGATACACAATATTATTCTTATAAATATTTTGAATACTCGCAGAGGGCGGAGACAGCGTGCTTCCAAGAGGAGAGAGATGTTCTCGTGTTTGGCGACCGGCGGTGGATCACCAACCTGCACTATGCCTTCCAGGACGAACACAACCTGGTGAGTGGACGAGCCAGGACCGGCCGGAACGACTGATCGGCCGGAACAAACCGTATTAGGTTATATAACATTGTGTATGTCGGGCCCCCCTGTAATGGTACCTACCATTGGCTGAAGTATAATTATTTGCATGTAAATTATTTTAATTCAGTGCTCCTTTACATTGTTGAGGCTTTTTTTAAATTACCTAATAAATAAATATTTCGGTTTTGTAAATTGTAAATTATGTAATTTAAAAAAAGGTTGAAGACATCACAGTGAATTGTGTTGGATCAAGTATTAAAGATTCGACATACTTCATCATTAGTTACAAAATGTTATTTACATATTATTATACCAGTACATTCAATATATATATTGTATTATGTAAATATATAATGTTATAATAATATCCATTGACAGTACTTGGTAATGGACTACTACTGCGGCGGGGACCTGCTGACGCTGCTGTCCAAGTTCGAGGACCGGCTGCCCGAGGACATGGCGAGGTTCTACATAGCAGAGATGGTGCTGGCCGTTCAGAGCGTCCACGAGCTTAGATATGTGCACAGGTAATGTACAAATAGTCTGTCATAGCATATTAAATAAATAATATAAATAATAACGCTTCACACTCACAGGCCTCACAGCCCCACACTAGGATTCCCTGTGTCGTGGGTGCCATGGACACACACAAAGACAAATACACAAACACCCAAAAATCTAAATTTTTCATTTAAATTTTTGCCCCGCTGGGGAACGAACCCGGAACACTTGGAATGGACTTCTGTGGTAACAACTACACCATGCGGGTCGTCATATAACTCACTAGCTGTGCTGCGCAGTTTTACCCGCGTTAAAAATAGTAACGTGATGCTTGATAGCCTATAACCTTCCTCATGAATGTAGCTGTCATATACAACAAAATTATGATATTAAGTTTCATAATATTTCAGAGACATAAAACCTGACAACGTGCTACTAGACGCGAGTGGGCACATCAGACTGGCTGACTTCGGCTCCTGCCTGCGGCTGGGGGATGATGGGAAGGTATGAAACATGGCAGAATATTATAAAACAATATACAAGTTTATTTTAAACTAGCTGACCTGGAGTAAGCCGGTTAGAAGGCAATAAAGAAGAGAAATGATATTCTTTGCTGTATATAATATAATGTTATTGTTTCCCAGGTACAAAGCAATGTCGCTGTAGGCACTCCCGATTATATATCACCCGAGATATTAAGGGTAAGTATTGTTATATTTCAATATAATTTATTATGTTATAATATCTACTAATCCATACAGCCCCGCTGGTAGTGTGGGTCGCAAGCGATTACATTTGTCAAGCAACGTCGGGCGCGGCCGGTACTCGGATGGGTGACCGCTAGTTGCTAATTTCATGCGCGCTTCCGTGCTTCGGAGGGCACGTTAAGCCGTCGCTCCCGGTTGTTATCGACAGATAACACTCGTTAAGCCCAGTCGGAGGCTGTTTGGGCGGTTTGACAACATCCGACACGGGTTGGCCACTAACTCGTATCTTCACAGCATGGTGGAGTATGCTCCAAGTCTTCCCCGGTTGTGGGGAGAGACCTGTGCCCAGCAGTGGAACATAAAAAGGGTTGAAGGCAGTGAGTCAGACTTGCCTTATATATATATATATATATAGATTTGTGAAGTTTATTGCCTTTCAATGATAATTGAGGTAATGTAAGTATAATAAATGTGACCTGTTTGTTATTATTCAAATTTTATCTCTTATCTTGAGACTCGTAACATTGATAAGAGCGTGCTATTGTAGCCCGATATATAATTTGGCACGAAATAAGGCTGTACACAAACCAAGTGTTCTTACCTTTAAGCGTTCAAGGTCGTGAATAGTTTAACTAGTGTAAAATTCCCAGATCAGTTAAGAATTACATCTACTCATAATTTTTCATAAATTTCTAGCCTTCCGGAACAAAGCTAGGATAACTTAATTACTAGGTAACTTAATGTTTTTGAATATTAGTGATGTTTTTCATCAACTAATGGAGCTGGACATACTAAAATAGTAGTCGAAAGAAAAATAAAAAACTTGGATCTTTAAAGTGTACAATTAAATCATCTAGTAAGTCGCTTAAATAAACACGAAATATTCCATCAACATCGGTCCAGCTGTTTAGGCATTCAGTGGCAATAAAGAGATGTGCTGAAGAAATTTAATATATAAAAAACTAGTTGTGCCACGCGATTCCACCCGCGTTAAGAATAGTAACGTAATGTTAAAATTTTCGTTAACGTCATCGACAGTCCAGTGTCTCCGCAAAAATCAGCCAACTTATGAAATAAAAAAAGCTTGCCAATTTCTGTTGGAATGAAATATCCCCAAGATAAGATCCGGTCTGTCTACGTCTGTCCATCGCCTTATTTACATCCAAATACATAAACAGATAAACAGTTTCGCATCAGTTCAGTGTTGATTCGGTCGCGCTGCCGGCAACAAGTGCACGATGCCGTACGGTGTGGTGGAGAACTTCAAGAACTATGCAGCTAAAGTGAGGAAGAGAACGTCCCAGTTGACGGGGCAATATCGTAGGCCGGCAGTCGATTACTATCAGCCCTACTGTAAGTCGTTGGGGAATTGTTTTTTTTATTCTTTTTCGTCAGGAAAACTCGGCACCAGTACCTTCCGCCACGGAGCCGGCGAACGGCTGTGTCGGTCTCCAACAGACAAACCTGAATGTGTTTCACCTCGCTACCACAACTTTAAAGTGGGTTTATTTCGCAACACGAGATAGACATTGTAAAGAACAGAAGGCGATCTTATCTATACTCTATACTTATATTATAAAGAGGAAAGGTTTGATTTTTTGTTTGTTTGTTTGTATTGAATAAGCTCCGAAACTACCGGACCGATTTTAAAAACTCTTTTTGTGTATGATAGCTACATTCATGAGGAAGGTTATAGGCTATCAAGCATTACGTTACTATTCTCAACGCGGGTGAAACCGCGTGGCACAGCTAGTCGATGATAATCAGCGTCTTGTTCCAGATAGCCTTTGGGAGCATAAATAAATACATAAACAACGCTTCACATTCACAACCCCACATTAGGATTGCCTGTGTCGTGTCACAAAGACACCAACACTCGGACCGAGAACAGAAACATAAATTCATCATTTAAATTTCTGTTCCACCCGGAATCGCACCCAACCACTACACCACAAGGGTCGTCATTAATAAGGTCATGGGTTGTCATAGGAAAGGAATTGTTTTCATGATAATTTCTTACGGTTTTGCCCCTTTTCATAATTTATTATACGGATTTGCCCCTTTTCATGATATTTTTTTTAGGGATTTGCCCCTTTTCATGATATTTTTTTTAGGGATTTGCTCCTTTTCGTAATTTTTTATACGGATTTGCCCCTTTTCATGATATTTTTTTTAGGGATTTGCTCCTTTTCGTAATTTTTTATACGAATTTGCCCCTTTTCATGATATTTTTTTAGGGATTTGCCCCACTTTTTTTGTTATCAGTAGCTCTATCGTTTTTTTTATTTGTTTCAGCATTGCCCCCGATCCTAGTGCCGAGGTGCGCGGAGGGCGAAGTCCGGGCGCCTCCGCCCTACACCGATTACCATCAGGCTCACCTTGAGCACACTGACGCGTGAGTACTTGACTGTTGCATGTATCTATGTTATCTTATCTTGTCTTTTATCTTTTATTTAATAAATGTAACTGCAAACGAGTTTGCAAATTGAATTGTTTTGTTAAATAATATTAATGTTAGTAGAGCAGTTATATAGATTAGTTTCAGTATACAAGAGATAATTTTATCCGAAGGTGATATAGTTATATTTTGTAGTCAAAAATCGACGTCCCACCTAAGAAAAGGACACCTCTCCTTTAAAAAAATTATTTAACCATCATATATTATTATATACTCTATAATAGTTTCTATACTAATAGTATAAAGCTGAAGTGTTTGTTTGTTTGAACGCGCTAATCTCAGGAACTACTGGGCCGATTTGCAAAATTCTTTTAGTGTAAGATAGTCCATTTATCGAGGAAGGCTATAGGCTATCAAGCGTTTTGATGTAATTCTTAACGCGGGTGAAACCGGTGGGCACAGCCAGTAGTAACATATACAACTATATATATTATCAAACTTTTTTTGATGAACTTAATTATTGAGTTACTTATTTTTTTTTAATATTTCAGAGTAATGCAGAGCGGCGGCGTGGTGGGTCTGGGTGTGGGCGGGCACAGCGCTCTGTACCTGGAGGCCACGCTGGCCCAGCAGGTGCCAGGCAACACTACTGTTCATCTGTGAGTTTTATTTAGTACTAGACATTTACCATATCAGCGGTATGTTTTTGAAGATCCCGGAGTCCTCTTACTGTGCTGAGGTAGGTTGCCGATGGGGTTTTAGGCCTGGCGGTCATCTGCGACTTTTCGTCGATGTCGGCTGCTGTCACGCAGCGTGCGCCCACTAGAAAAGTCGCTGGTCAACGAAACCAGTGTTTCCATTTGTATCCCAGTGTTTATCTATCCTATTATTTAGTATTTTAGCCCAACGAAAAGTAGCCTAAAACCGTCTAAGTTACGAATCTTCCAGTCTAATTGGTTACTTGGTTTTAGGTGGTCGTTTTGTGCGATAAAGTTTCATTTGGTTCCTCTGTATCCTTCTCAATTCAACTGTTCCTTCTGGCCCCATTTCAATTTGGCCCAGTTTGGACAACGGCATGAGAAAACCATATAAGTCCTAAATTTAAGTATGTGCTTTATAAATAAATAAAATAACATATTTATTCATCATAAGGTATTTGTATACACTCGATGAACGTCAAATAGCACGGTACTTTATAATGTTGTACTGTCTGTTACAGGAGTTCATCGCAGGTGGAAACACCACCGCCAGGCTACATGAGTGAGGACGGTGACCCCATGGATCACAACGACAACATGAGTGAGTTTGTTGACAATTTGCAATGGGTTTTTTTTTTTACCTTTTTTATGATTGTAGAAGCAACCATTGAATAAAAATAAGGAGATGAGGAGACAGGGCTGATTAGGACATCATAATATTATATATTTCTCTTTAATATTTACATTTAAATATGTTCAATTGTTATATTCAAACACTGGTCCATAGTTCTTCTTCATCCATCGTCTTACAAAACAGTTCCCACATATATATGTTTTTAAATGTAGTTGAAAAAGGAATGTAGTAAATTAGTAAGATGGCTGGACACACTCGTATTAGAATTAGTAACTTTTTAATTAAGCGTTCCGTACCCAAAGGGTAAAACAGAGACTTAGTAATAAGGTTCTGTTTTACCCTCTGTCTGTCTGTCTGTCCCTCTGTCACCAGTCTATCCATGAACCGTGATAGACAGTTTTAATTTTCACAGATAATTTAATTATTTATATTTATATTTCTTTCTTGTTGCTGCTACAACAACAAATACTGAATGTAATTTTTGTGGTACGGAACCCATCATGCACGATTCCCACTCAGATTTGGTATTATTTACTTGACTTCTCCATCTATGAAAACATCACGGCAATGAAACCATTATGAATTTGTTGCTCTTTGACTTTCGCAGACCTGACGAGGCTGACGCCGTCTCCGCCGGGCCTCGCCACCGAAGCGGCACCAGTCCTGTACCACGAGCCGGCCTTCTGGTGCAGCATCAGCTACTACGAGCTGAACACGCGCGTCGGGGAGACCTTCCACGCGTCGCAGCCCTCCATCACCGTCGATGGCTTCACCGACCCAAGCAACAGCGAAAGGTCAGGAATACCATACCACACAGTCAGTATTCAGTCAGTGTGCCCTCCATGTGACCATTACACAAACCTTTCATACCATATAATTAGTCAATGTGTGTCTGTCTGACCATATTGTATTTCATACAGTCCTTTTTTGTCCAAAGTTATAACTATACAAGTCTTGTTCACAGGTTTTGCTTGGGCCTGCTGTCCAATGTGAACCGGAATGAGGTTGTGGAGCAGACACGCAGACATATTGGCAAGGGTGTCCGGCTTTATTATATTGGTGGTGAGTTATAGTGTTACCAGATTGTATATCATCATCGGCAACCCATCACTGTCCCACTCTGGGGAAAGGTATCTTAAATTACCGGGGAAAGCCTGGAGCATGCCTGGACCATGCTGCTCCAATGCAGATTGGTGGAGATACAGGTCAGGGCCAACTTGTGTTGATAATGTGAAACTGCCCAAAGGGTTTCCGACCAGGTTAAACGACTGTTATTTATTGATAACAATCGGGATCAACGGCTTAATGTGGCCTCCGAAGCAAGAAGGCACACTACCAGCGGAGCTATGCGCGTTTCAAAGATAAATATTTATTATAAACTGAGCACGAAGTCGCAACTCAAATTTCTTATTCAACATGAATTTGTACACAGTGGATGAACGTTCAATAATACATTAAGTGCAATAAGCACGGCTTTAGGCGCCATTTAGGCTAAGGTAAGCCGAGAGAAAACAGCCGGCGGAAAAAAACTCTCGGCACTTTTTAAAATCAATTTTAGAAAAAATTATTAACTGTAAAAATTATTAACCTGATAGTATATTGCAGGGGTTGCCAACCGGTCGATCCCGACAATTAGTCCAGTCGATCGTGGCAATGCAAAAAATTCGCTTTAGTGATTTCAAAAATATTGAGAAATTGGTTCAATTCATTAGTTATCCGCTTAATGATTCCAGTCATCATATGAATTGGCTACAAAATTCGCAGATATATTTCAAACGGAGCACATTTCAGTTCATTTCATTTAAGATTTCAAGAAGCATGTAAGTGGTAGATCGCAGGGTTTCGTTAGTAAACAGTAGATCTTATGCATAATCAAATTGGCCAACTCTGGTATATTGCGTTCGCTTTTATCATTAACATGGTACATTCGTTTCCAGGCGAGGTGTTCGCGGAATGTCTCAGCGACTCTTCTATATTCGTGCAGAGTCCCAACTGCAACCAGCGGTATGGCTGGCACCCTGCCACCGTCTGCAAGATACCTCCCGGTGAGTGTTCAGCTCTATCAGTTACCCTGAATCATATTATGACAGGTAACAATTTGGTTTTACAAATATATGTAACTAGCTGTATCACGCGGTTTCAACCGCGTTAAGATAGTAGCGTAATGCTTGATAGCCTATAACCTTCCTCATGAATGTAGCTATCCTATATCAGTGGACTGGCGTGGTAACCACTACAACATGGATAATAGAACATAAATCTTATATACAAAAATTCTCATGTCACGGGGTGCATGATTGAACTCCCCTGAAACGGTTCGACCGATTCTCATGAAATTTTGTGTGCATGTTTGGTGGGCCTGAGAATCGGCCAACATCTATTTTTCATACCATGAACTTCTCTTCATAGCATGAAGAGAGAGAAAACCTAGCAGTGTGTGAAAGGATTTTGTGAAAGATGGTTGTTTAAGAAGTTCAATAAGTATTTATTTATACATTCAAGACTGAGTCTCCTTCGACCCAAACCTTCATCCCACATATGTATAATATAAGATATTAAATAAATAATTAGTAATAAAAACCTACGTAATATTTAATACGTGTCATTTAAACTTATATTCGACACTATCAGGCTTTAGCTATACTGCATAATTTGTTAATAATATGGAATTTATACATTTGATTTTAAAGCAGTGCCGAGAGTTTTTTTCCGCCGGCTGTTGTCTCCCGGCCTGTTAGCCAATAGGGCGCCTAAAGCCGATGTACCGAATTATTTGACGTTCATCCACTGCATACGTGTACCTTATGATGAATAAAAAATTTGAATTTGACTAATCTAAATATTTTTGGGTATGGATGCATTTTTTATTTTGGGTATCTAATAGTTTCAGTTATGGAGCGCCTTAACATCCCTGCTTTAGTCATCTATTCTATTGTACAAGAATAACCTCGTACTCATTATCTTATGCCATCCATCTCCGTACGTCCCCAGGCTGCAACCTGAAGATCTTCAACAACCAGGAGTTTGCAGCGCTCCTCTCGCAGTCAGTGTCTCAAGGCTTTGAAGCTGTGTTCCAACTGACGCGCATGTGCACCATACGGATGAGCTTCGTCAAGGGGTGGGGCGCGGAATATAGGTGAGTTGTTTGCCCCCCGGACTCACCCGTGTTATGAATTTCAACGTAACGCTTGATAGCCTGTAGCCTTCCTCGATAAATGGACTATCTTACACTAAAACAATTTTTCAAATCGGTCCAGTAGTTCCTGAGATTAGCACGTTCAAACGAACTATTCAGCTTTATATTATTAGTATAGATGAATACCAAACGAGTATGCGGGCTGCATACTGATGTTAAATAGTCACTGCAACCCATTGACATCTACAGCCGACATGAAATTGGAGGGAGGTTCTATTTGAGATTATACGTCAAGGCGTTGCTACTCACGAGAACTGAGATGGTCTCCTCAAATACACTGTGTCCGGCAGCAACCCTCCCCCAACCGACACACAAGCACTTGCTACAAGACTTGCTTCACGGTGGATTGTGAGGGCAACGGTGGTAGCTTCCCGGGCGAATTCTGTGTGACCTCTACCACCTAGCAAACATCCAATATTATAAATCCAATACTAACATAACATTGAATATTATTGTTCCAGGCGACAAACAGTGACCTCAACACCGTGCTGGATCGAGTTGCACCTCAACGGTCCCCTGCAGTGGTTGGACCGAGTGCTCACACAGATGGGCTCCCCACCTCTGCCATGCTCTTCTATGTCTTAGGGCTCCGGTAAATATTGTGCTTCACATACTAACAACAGCTTAACACAACAGCATGTCCAATTAGTGCAGGCTCGTAAATGGTCCTTATCTTCTCAACACCACGCGTGCTAAAACAATGCTTTAATTTCAAAATTTTTGTTAGATTGTGAGCTAACGATTTTCCACGTTAGATTGTGAACTAACGGTTTTGGATTCCTCGCCTATTACCGTTAGATTGTGAACACTTTTGGCTCCCTAGCCAGTTACCGTTAGATTGTGAACACTTTTGGCTCCCTAGCCAGTCACCGTTAGATTGTGAACACTTTTGGCTCCCTAGCCAGTCACCGTTAGATTGCGAACATTTTTGACTCCCTAGCTATTTACCATTACATTGTGACCACTTTTGACACCCTAACTACCTTTACATTGTGAACACTTTTGACTCCATACCTAGTTACCGTTAGATTGTGAACACTTTTGACCCCCTAGCCAATTACCATTAGATTGTAAAATAATGGTTGAGGCTTCCTCGCTCGTTATCGTTACATTGTAAACTGATTGTTTTCACAATGTGTCTGTGACATGTCATAATATACCTTATGATTTAGTAAAAAGTTTTGAATTCCACTTTAAATTTATTGTTATTTGTTTTCAGGTAACACAAACCCACAGGAATACGATTGTATGACATGACTCGCGACCATCGTTTACACGTAAACATAAGTATAGCTCAAACGAACTGATGTACCTCGGTTTAGAATGTTTGTGAGGCTATGGTCAATTTGCACGACGCTATCTATGCTTTAGAATTACCCCCTGTTGGGCGTGGGATTACAGAGGAATCAAGGTTTTTGTAATAGTAAACAAATTGGATGTGTTTCGTGAGCAAAATCCCTGGCAAAAGTTAGTTAAGTTTATTATATCGCTAAATTCTAGTGAGTTTTCTATTAAATTGGTAGCAAATGATAGCAAGTGGTAACCTGATGTAAAACCATTGTCATCCTTGGATACTCCAATCTATCTTCAGATAGGATGGAAGTCCTATTCGAGGTAAATGGAGGCCTTGCTACTCAAGAGGACTGAGGTGGTCGCCTCTAGTAGTGTGTCCGGCAGCAACCCTCCCCAACCGACACACGAGCGCTTGCCACAACACTTGCTTCAGTGGGCTATGAGAGCAGCGGTGGTGCCTCCCCGAGAGAATTCCACCAGTTCTAGTTCTGCCACCTGTCAAGTTCCATTCAAATCAATATTTAAAATTGACATTTTCTTAAGTCTATAGATTTTTTTAATACACCGTATAGCGTCGTGGAAAATGATCTTAGAAACTACAAACTTTCGATGTTATTGTAAATTGGCCCCTATGACTAAGCATTAAAGTTTATTTTGCAGTCGTATCGTATTTTATACATTAGTATATTAGTGATTTAAATATGCAAAGTTTTTTTGATACTTTAATCATATGAATAATAAATATATGGTGTTGTGGTTTTGATAATAGTATATCATAGTATATCGTGTTTGAATTTTTTGGGTATTTGGAGTAGCAAACGAGTAATCGGTACACATCCAACCTCAAATTGTACCAGTCTTGAGGTCGTACAATTCGATGAATTGCAATGAATGAATGAGTGAATGTATTGAAATTGTTTAGTTTCTGGTCGCCTGCCTCTCACACCATTGACACCACCTCAAGACTTGTACACGTCTTGAGGTCGTACAATGCGATGAATTGCAATGAATGAATGAGTGAATGTATTGAAATTGTTTAGTTTCTGGTCGCCTGCCTCTCACACCATTAAACTATCTCTGATAATACTGCGAATGTACTAACTACTTTCTTTTCTCCCCCTCCTCGCCTCAGCGAAAAATTTCGCGCGATGGCTTGGGGGAGATTTGTTCGGGCCCCGAGGTTACCCTCTTTGCCCGGGCCTGGCACGGAGGCTTAGTAGCCTCCGGAAAACCCTAAAAAGGGTTGCCCCCGCCGTTGGGCGGGGGGTTCGGTATTAACCGGCGGGCCTCTTCCCGCTTGCCTAACGGCAGTCGTTGTTCCCCTGATGTTCGGGGACGACCGGCCCCAAGAGCTCCCGCGGTAGCGGTCTGCCCTCGGGTGGTCGCTCTGCGAATGTAATAGATTGAGATACCAGTGACAGACAATGGCAATTCCATTACGAGACGATTGCGATAAGTAATAACAGATTTGGACCACGGTTTGAGGTGGCATGTGTACGGGTTGCAGAGACCATTCAACATCAGGTAGTAATTATGCCCTCTTACTACTTATCAATGTAGCAAAGAATAGTAATGAAATGCTCCACACTCCCCCACTAGGATACCTAGTGTCATTTTTGAACACACGTTGAGTACAAAGTCACAATATGACGCGACAATTTTTATTTTTATACTAATAACCATTGAGTTATAATGTACTATTTACTGGAGGAGATGACTTAACTTGTAGTAACTTGAGAAACATTAGTAATTATGAAGAAATGGCTTCAGTCTTCGCCAATATATCTAGCATTTTGTCTGTGAAACATGCTTAAATCTATGCTATGCTAGCTGGTGCCCGCGATTTCGTCTGCGCATGATTAAGTATTTCGAGCAATTCACGCAATATTTTTATAAGTTTTAGCCTATGCGTTATTCTGATGTATAAGCTATATTGTTGTAAAGTTTATCGCTAGTAAGTTAGTACAATATACCTCAATTCAAAATAACTCATTGTTGTTTTATAACAATACATTTGCCATACCATTGCGTTGCATTTACGTTATAAAATAAAGTTGTTTTATTAAACTTCACCTTCGTTAATCTAATCAATGCACGGAAGTTTCTTATTTTGTCATTTAAATAATATGTGTTGGTACCAACTCGAAAGAAAGTTACAAGATTTTCTTGGTAAGGGATATTCGCCTTTATTTCCAAGGGCAGTCAGTTAAAAATTGCTTGTAAGGTTTTATAAATATTGTCGAAAAACGTTGCTTTAGAATTACAAGAAGGTCGTATTGATATGGTATGTTTCTGAGGAATATTAGACTTTATTTTCAATGGCAGAGAGTTGAAAATTACTTGTAAGGTTATATTAATATTGTCGAAAACCGTTGCTTCAGAATTACAAGAAGGTATTATTGTTATGGTATGTTTCTGAGGAATATTAGACTTTATTTCCAAGAGCAGTCAGTTGAAAATCGCTTGTAAGGTTATAACTATGTATAGGGAAGGTCCTCATGAAAACCTTTTTTTTTGTTTCGAATTATGAGAATATTAAATTTTAAATGGCGTGTTGTGTGTTTGTTTGACATTAATTTTTGTTGTAAACGTCCGATTAAGTACAAAGATGACTCGCTTAGAGCGTCAGTGAATCTACCAATAGGAGACCGGTATTTTTACCGCGAAGTGTAACCGCTGTTGCAAATGGTTGGTTATAGTTTCCCGCGCTTATAAACTTTTCAACTGCTTTTTCTTGCGGACTTATTATTTGGGGGTAATTTTGTAGAATAAAAATAAATAAATACAACTTTCGTACTTTGTAAACATTTTTACCGGTTTTTTAGACAAAACATCGCGTTGGGTGGATACGATTTTTGTAATCTTTTTGTACTGTGCGCTGTTTCAAATTGAAATAGCAGGCGAATTAAAATTGCACTTCAATTCTTATCTCAAAAAAACAGGTTTGTCAGTTTACCTCAAGATGATAGTCCAAGCATTTTAATTGCCGATGAAATATCATCCTTATGTCATTGAAATAAGGTTTAAAATATGAATACCATTACCTCCTATTAAAGATATATTTCACGGAGCATCAGAAATATAATTACACATTATGAGATAGCGCTTTTTTAAATGTTTTCTTTACACAAGTTTATATATTTATACAATTCTGAACTGTATTCGAATGGGATAAGGTTGAATTTTAATCGTCAGTGTCAAGATGCTTACTCCAACAGGACATGTTCCTATTAATGAAGATTAACTTTAATCTTGAATCCAGTAGATTTTTATAGACACCAGTAAATTTTTTTAGTGTGAGATTCAGATTTAACAAATTATGAAGACACTACTCAATAAATAATGCCAAGAAAGAGATATGTAGACAGAAGTGGCAGTTATTTAAAGCGTGGTTCGTATAAGTGGCCGTCATCAAAAGTCATCTCATTTGATGAATTTCATCAATTTTTATACTTTTCATTCGATGAATGTTAGAATTTTAGTCCCTCGTATTAAGCATACCAGTTTTTATTATTTTTGTCTCATTATTTAATTATATTTTACCGGAATATTTTTGTGTACCGGTACTCTATGATATAAATTTAATGCCAATAATTTCCCACAAAAAACCGGTAACACACCGGCACTGTTTAATTTTAGAATATAAACGGTTTTCCCTGACAGTTTGCATGTTCTATTAATTGTATACTTTCAATTCGTGTAAGTTATAGTTTTAAATAACATGGTTACAATTTAATTTGGCACTTAGAGAGTACATTAAGATTAGGTGTATTATAAATGATAGTTGCGGTAAGGTTTTACCGGTAATGCGTTTAAAATGTGCGTTTCCATGATAATTGTGCGTTAAGATTCAGGTTTCATTGCAGAATGCCTTCGTCGGTTTGTCTTTTTCGACGTTCATTTTATGCCGCTGCAAGTCTTTTGTCTTCTTTGACACTGTTGGTCGTATTGGTTATAATGCTGGCTCCACACGTTGGCGCCAATGATGGCCTCAAAGTTGGTCCGTTAGATGTCGAAGCCACACACGCGTTTTTCAACAATGGCTTTATAACACTTGACGCTTGTGTTTTTTTGACTTTCAATAACTCGACAATGTTACGATTATTATGTCTACGATTAAATATTTTTATTTCATAGTACGGTTTCACCCGCGTTAAAAAAAAATTCCCAACATTTCCCTTCACTTCTCTGCTCCTATTGATTGCAGCGTGATGAAAAGTATACTATAACCAGCTCAGGAGTATGAAAAATAATTGTACCAAGTTTCGTTAAAATCCGTCGA